>CAJUYG010000851.1:12080-34197 GCA_910591675.1 Galerucella calmariensis | reverse complement strand
ATTTGCATTCCTCCTCTAAGACGAAGTACCAAGTGAAGAGTAGATTCTTTTTGAATATTGTAGTCTGACAGGGTGCGGCCATCTTCCAACTGTTTACCAGCAAAGATCAATCTTTGTTGGTCTGGGGGAATTCCTTCTTTGTCTTGAATCTTGGCTTTTACATTTTCAATGGTATCAGATGGTTCAACCTCGAGGGTGATTGTTTTACCAGTTAGAGTTTTTACAAAGATCTGCATTCTGTAAAAAAAATCACAATTTAGAAAAATCTAATAGTAGATACTTAGAATATTATTTTCCGTAAATAAGAGTTTAGCAATTTCAAAAACTAAAATATTTCGTTATCTTCAACTGGTTTTGTTTATCCATTTTAATTTTGCAACTTTTTTTCCTTTGTTCTTATCGATGTAGGTATTTTAGTTTTTATTTGACGATCCATTCCATTTTACCATAAATACAATTAATTTAGAACATATTCACATCACACCCTATCATTTTTCGTGAAAATGGTTCTTATTAATTTAACTATCAAGGATCGATAAACTTACATGAGATGACGGAATGCAGCAAAATGTCGGGTGTAAAAATATCACGAATAACAATTTGGTTGTTTTAAACAAAAGAACTCGATTCTTTGGTAACTACAGTTAATTTAAAATGATAAAAAATACTAATTCAACCAATACTTACATTATATTTCACAATAATTGCAGCACAAAAAATAATTCTCAAACTAAGATGCTTATGGTTCAGCTTTCTTGAACGAAATATAAAATGGCTGACAGTACTTCGTGCTTTTATAGGTTGGATGACGTATCGATTTTTTTGATGCGTCACACAAATTTCTACCAATCAAGTTTCAAGAAATCATATGATGATTATCTAGAACCTGAATAAATTTTAATAATTTTCTAGCAAATTGGTCTAGAAAATTCGTGATTATTTTTGTTATGATCAGAAGTGTCAATATTTTGTTGTTGCTTTAGATAATTAATACGATAAAAAATCGAAATATAATAATTTCAGTTGCTTAAAATACTTGCTTTGTCACCTATTAACATTACCATTGTCTACAAAAAACAATGACAATACTTTAACTTATCTACATGCGCTAGGCAACAAATTTAAGTTACCAATGTAACCATGTTGTAATTAAAAGTAAAATGGGTCAATGGGTGATTTGGTGTTCATTAATAGATAATGAATTAGTTATTTTATTGAACATAACTAAAAAATGTCCAACACTCTGCTGTCATACTAAGAAAGGAATGAGAAATTATTTACCAAAACATATAGAAATTGCTTTATTAAAATTAATTATTTAATCACATTGGGAGAGGTATTGAAGCTACCAAAAAGTTAGGTACACTTTTGAAACAAACTACAAATATACAGTTGGTAAGTCAGGAACTATGAGAAAATACAGACTTAATAAGTAATCTTTTATTAGGATCTTTATCTAGTTCCAGTTCCATTCTAACTACATCCCACTTATTAGTCTCGTTTTTTTCAGCCCAGAAGTACAAATAACCATTTTGTTTACTACCTTTTAATGGCACTTTGTACTGTGCTGATTGATCTTTGGCAAAATTTGTTCTTACATCTCCTACGTCAATTGTTCGATCTTTAATCGGTTCTCCTAATAAATAAACGGCTCCTTTATGTGTTCGCAGTGTTTTTAAAGCATCTTTATAAAATTCTGTATGCTTAACATTGTAGTTAAGTTGATTTTTATACAGAATGCCCATGGTGACTGTAGCGACTCCTCCTAAAGCTCCGATTCTAACCAGTGCCATATTACTTAACGGCATGTTTATTGAATTAAATTAAATCACATTTATACATTGCAAATTTATAAAATAAATTTAAATAAAAATAGTTTTTTTTATCTTCTTCTTTCAAGGCACTAGCTCTAGGTGATAGGTGGTTTGGAATATTCAACCAACCCCCTGACTAGACTTTTATCTAGTCAAGGACTCAACCCAAATAAAAAATAAAGAAATATTTCTTCTTCTTTATATTTTTAAATTTATCTGCATTCGGATAAGGGCTACTCAGCTCAGCTTAAATATTAAGTTAAAGTTTCAACTACAACGATTATATTATTCAGACGTAAAATGTTGAGACACGTAATTTCTTTTCTGAATGAACATTATAGTTTTATTAATTTTGGAATGCAATACAGCTAAAATGTTTCCACATAATGATTCATCCATATTTATTGTATTTTTAAAAAGAAGAATTGGTTAACCATTCTAAATTCTAACCCGATGTATTTGAAAATAAAACAAGCTTTTAAATTCCATTTTATTTATTTAAGGCACATGTGTCTGTGATATGTGTATAAGAAAAATATGTCAACAAATATTAAACCAGGCAATTCACTGATTTGTTTCAATTATAAAAGACAACAACAGTACAAGGTTAGGATATAATTTATGCTTTTGCACATTGTATATTTCAATATTTTGATATCCCAATTAAAAATATATATATATATTACAATTGTTTTTGTAGAAAAATTAAAACAAATGTAAATGTCTTTATTTAAGTATATTCAAGGCAAGTTCAAAGTTTTTAAAGGAACAAGTTTATCGATATACAGTAAGGTCGTAAAAAAATAAGCATCCTGACAAAATATTCATAATTTTTGAAGTAAAACTCATAGAACAACAATAAAAATACCCTCATAGGAAATTTTAAATGTACTCAAGGAAATAATAATAAGAATTTAAAAACGACTTCATGGTATCAGCTTTTTCTCAAAAAGTAGTTATTTTCAGGGTGTTTCAGATTTTACGACCAAATGTAATATAGAATTTGTTAAAATTACAACAAACGTTAATAAATAAACGACACCCTTCTTGAGCAGAAAGAGATTAACTACCTATGTTTGAACAATTTTCATTTAGAGCCTCTCATGGGTCCAGACCACCACAAACATTGTTGGCAAAGAGGAGAATTCTCAGAAACTGGTTATTTGACTCAGTATTTTGCTAGATAAAGCGAAAATTTTTCAAATTCAATTGAAAAAAAACTAATATTTGTGGAATATGAAACAAAGCTGCCTGCAAATGTCTCGATTTCCATCTGACAGCCACATTCAAATTAAACGATATTCATGGTGCTCTGACCTCGCCTTCAATAAATTCTCCCAACATATACAAAAAAAACAAGCGATTTTACGTGAAACATAAAAATATACATATTAACCTTACGAATTATATTCAATGTAAATAATAAAAATATATCTCTGTATATATGTAATTATAATCTCGAAAAGCAAGGAAAATATAAAATGGCAACTTTTATTTAAATTCCAAAATATTTAACAACTAATCAGCCTTATCTCGGGCGTATTTTGACTTTTTTTAAAAGTGATGTACCTATATAAAAATCTAGAGTACATAAATAAATAAAGCTGGGTTTGAAAATATAAAACCTTTCCATTGATTCAAAAATCTTTTTGTATGCCCCCTAGTTTTATTCATTTCTTTCCAATCAAAATGTATTGTTTGAAATAGGGCTGAATATAAAATAAAATATCACCAGCACAATATCAAATGGATATCTAAGCACTTGAAAGTATCCAAACAGAACATAACTTTTGGAAGTTTTGTTTGTGCTTGGACCACTAATACCATCCAAATACTTTTATATTGGCTGCAATGTTGAAAATTATGATAAACCAAATAGTTTCATGGAATTGAATGAAGTTGCTAAAGCTACTTCTTCGGGTTTCTTTTTCATAAAAGCTGCTATCATTTCGACTATGGCGGGTAGTGAGCAAGGTTCGTTTCGTTGAAATGTACAATAACGGTGCAGAAACATCATCGATCTAAAAAAAGATAATAATAATAATAGGTACATAACAAAAATTCAAAAGCAAGAAGAATTGCAATTTTTTGTATTTTCAACCGACTTCAAAGATTACAGAATAAAAATATAAGATGTTTCACTCGTTCGAATTTATCGCGTGAAGCTCCGATGCCGCTGGTGACTTGGATGGTACAGTATGTCGCTATATCCTTACTTGCATTAAATTTGGCATATTATACGAGACGTCGCCCGTCGAGCGCTGTTATTTTAGAACGGTGTTTATTGGTTATTCGTGTTTTATATTCATGTTGTATAGATTTTTAAAATTTATTAATTAATTGTTGAAATGAGCAAAAAGTCATATTAATATTTTTCTCTTTAATAGCAAAGCTTAAACACTAAATATTTTGTAATATTTGCTAATACAAAATTACGGATTTATTTTTATAATAAGGATATTATATAAACAAGTACATTACGCAAGAAAACACAAAAATTCAATTCTATAGCTAACCAAAAGGGAATTGGTAAGTTCCTTTTGAACGAATTTACTAAATTATCTTTTCATCAACCATGTAATCAGTTTTCTTTCAAATATTATGACAGTTTCTATACTATACTCTTAAATGTATATTGAAATATTTGAAAAACCATAGATTAAATTTAAACCAAACTCCAAACTTGCAGCTGCTTCTCTTTTTACTGTTTTAACCTTGTCAATTCAAAAAATTCGCGTTATTTAAAGATCAAAATTTAAGATTTAATGGCTCTGGCTAATGAGTATATTTGATAAATATCTGCTAGATCAGCGGTCCGCAACCTTTTTGATATTGCGACCCCAAAATTAAAAAAAGAGTTATGAGTGACCCTAGAAAAAAAATCACTAAGTTAACAAGTGCAAAGGTTGGTTCAGGTAACGAAGTTAGCTGTTTTTATTTCGTAAATTATTTATATTGGAAAGTAATATTAGAGCAAACTAGAAAATATTCATTTAACATACGAGTAATATTTTTGATGACATTAAATGAGACAAGCAATTATTTTAATATTTTATTAAAAAAAAAGGAACATATACGTAACTTAACAAACTAATGTGAACCTTGTGCTTGCACACTTGCAGTCAGTATATGAATTATTGGTGATATATTATCAGAAACAGACACCCTCAAATCAGGTTCTACATTAAGTCTGTAGCGATATTTTGTTTTTATAGCAGTTAATGTGGAGAAAGCTGTCTCGCAAAGGTATGTAGATGCGAATGGCAGCAATTTTAGCAGATATGTTTTGAATAAAAGTGGATATTCCTTTTCCGTTATTATCCAGAACTTGGATAGATTCTCTCCGTTTTAAGGACATTGTGTATGTAAAGAGAGGTTATATTTTATGCATAAACCTTAATAAAATATGATAAGTACAGGACCTTGTTGGCGACCCCAGGGTTGCGGGCCGCTGTGCTAGATTATCAATAAGTATCACAAAATTACTAAGATGCTGGATAAAAACTGTGAATTGATTCATTTTAAAAATTCAAGTTTATTTTTTACTTACCTTTTCAAATTCATTTCCCGAACATCTTTCGAAATAGGTAATTAACATAAAAATAATAAAAATAAACCTTTGTGGTAAAGAATCCTATTAATTTAAATATATATTTCTCTAATTACCCCTGTATAGCTTAAAATAAAATAAGCTTTTCAAACTTATTTGGTATCTACCGGTCTCGTTATTGACAACAAAAGCGAGTCGTAAACATAATTTATGAGAGCGGCGCCTTTTTGGGACAGCAACTTGAATCAAACCGCCCTTGAGTGAAACATCTTATATTTTTATTTTGTAATCTTTGCCGACTTGTATACAGGGTAGCGAGTCTGGCACCAAGTCTTTTTCTTTGAAAATAATAAACATATTTATAATAATTATAAAGTTTTAGGGTTATGAACAGAATTGTATTCGTCGTTTTTAAGACGAACTGCCAAAAAAACGAAGAATACAATAATGTTCATAACCCTAAAATTTGATATTTATTTTCAAAGAAAATGACTTGGTGCCAGACTTTCTCGCTACCCTGTATATAGGACATAGAACAAACTAAAGTGTTGTTGACTGAGAGCAAGTTTTATTACCAGAGGGGTGACATGATATTAAATTTTAGGTCGACAAACAACTTCGAAAATAATGTTTTCTAGGAAATCCAGTTTGTGTTTGTAAAGTTTTTTGACCAGTCTAAATAATACACATGGTATATAAATATAGAAATGAAAACAAACATTTGTGAAATAAAACGCGTTGAAGGTCTCGGTCGGTATATAGAGCAGACGCAAATTCTAAAAATAGGTATGAATAGAATAAATGACTGGAATTCAGCAAAACTGTTTGTCACTTTTATTATTAATTTTCTGCAAATCAATGGCGTTTTAAATATGATACAAATAAAACACAATTTCAGATAACATATTCACAGTACACTACTTTTAAAACTCCATATTCTATAAATTATTATTTCTTATTTAAAATACATAGTTATAATTCAATAATATTTACAAAAACTCACCTTTCCGTTAAACTATCCTTGACTAAATCTGGCAATTTTGAGGCACGAGTATTAGGATACATAAATGGCGAATCTGTTTCTACTACCAATCGATCCAAAGGTAAACCACCTGATTCTAGAAGCTTTCGCACACCCACGTCTGATTTATCTTTACATAAGTATCCTTTAAAAAAAGCAACAATTAAATATTTATGTAAAAATTACTGAAAGTTTAATTTTACCTGTTAGTCCTATGTAAAACCCTTTATCAAGATATGCGAGAGCTTGTTCCTGAGTACCAGTAAAACAATGTATTACAACTGGAGGTAGTTTAGAACTGTATTCATCTAAAACCTTTAGTAGATCTTCGTGAGCGTCTCGTTCGTGTACAAATATTGGTTTATTTGTTTCAATAGCTAATTCCACCTAGAAGAGAATATGTTATATGTAAATGAATTAAAAAGGGTACATGTATATTTGATAAACTATTTACATAAATAAGTAAAATAATGACAAAGAAGCTGCTAACTTTTGTAAAAGATGGTCTTGAATGTTTACCAATTTATACGATTGAATTGACAATAATAATATTTTCTATTGTTATTGAAAACATTTTATGTTTATAAAAATTTCCAAGAACCATGTTTAAAACAAAAAGCTCAATTAAATGAACTATCATAAAAGGATCAAATAGCTGTTTTAAATCAAACATTTAATGCAATTTCCATAGATAACACTGACTAATTTATACATGATTGTTTACATTTTGATTAATTAAATAACTATGATTCATAGATATTTACAAAAACCACATGAAACAGTATCATTTAAGAATTGTGAAAAACATACATTATACTATTCAGAATAACTGAAAACAATTAAAATCTAACTAGTAAATTAACTAGGAAGCATGATAATGAGTTTTCTGAATAAAGTTAATACTGACATGCTTTCTGAACACCAATTTCTGATCTTCTGGATCTGAAAAATTTCTGTTGTAGTCTAATCCACATTCCCCTATTGCTACACACTCAGAATTGTTGGCTATATGCTTTAATTCATCCCAGGATTCGTCTGTATAAGATTTGGCATCATGGGGATGTATACCTTTAAAATGAACAGTTTAGTAATTAATGTAATCTTTGAAGGAGTATGTTAAAATTTAAATACCTGCAGTTGAATATAATGTATCTGGATATATTCTGGTTAATCTGAGAGCTTCTTTGCTCGCTTTTACGGATGTCCCAGTTACCATAATTTTTCGAACGCCTAAAAATTTTCCTAATTAATTATCCCATAAAATTGTGTCAAACAGATGTTACATTAAATTACCAAAGACTTAAGTAATTTCTACAGAACATATGCTGTTATGACTAATATAAATAGTCCTACTTACCCGAGTCTTTGGCCCTTTGAATAACAGAATCCAAATCTCTACTATACTTTTTATTTGTAAGATTTGCACCAATGTCAATAAGAATATAATTTTCGTAGTATTTTTCCATATCCAACAATTCTGAGTCTTGATTTTCTACTTGAGCTGCCATGTTACGTAAATGTTTATGGATGATTGGTCAAATTTTTAAGTGGCAATTAAAATAAATAAATAATCTAATTATACAAAATTACAAACATTGGATCCAGAACTATATTCGTGTCAAAAATAAAATTTCTGTCTGCTGTCAAAATAAACCAAAATTACTAACAAACTCTTCTTCTGTTTTTAAGCTGTATATTTTTATTTGGATGTACAGCTATCAGTTGAAATGCCTTGTGATCTTCCTTTTTGGGCTGTCTCTTAGGTGATAACTTAGCCAGTTTCATGCCTGTGCTACTAACATAAATAAATAAGCAAATTATGATTAAAAAAAGATGACAAAAATAGGATTTGACAGCTTATATTTTGTTTTCCCGTTTCCCGCTCTTTAAAGTTTTGGTATCATCTGTAGGTACAAGCAGTGCTATTATTTTTTTCCGTTTTATATTTTTATTGAAATTTTTTTATAAACGTAAGAAGCTTTTTAATTACCTAAATTATACATACAACTAATTTTAATATTCTTATAACTAGAATGCCGTCTCCGGCACCCTCAGAAGACGGTTCTAGGACTCCTAGACGTTCAGGAAGGAATGTGGAAGGTTCCAGGACACCAAGACGTGAAGGTGCCCAAACTCCTACTGCAAGAACACCGTCACGTAGAGGTAATGCAACCCCAAGAAGAGAGGAACCCTCTCCAGCAAAAAGTACCACCTCGTCAGTTAGAACCCCAAGAAAGCAACGCACGACTCCAGCTAAAAGTGTATCCACTGTAGACACTCCTATGAGATTTGGAGCTCCTAGAAATGATATTGATGGTCAAGCAGAGATCCCTTCATCACCAGCTCATAGTATTGCTCCTACTAGTCCCGGCACAGGTTGGAACAGTATTTTTAATATTTCATTTAAATCATAACCAAGTCCATTTTTAATAGGTCTGGTGATGAGTGAAATTGATTTAAGCTCCCCACTTAATTATGGTACACCTAGTTCATTGGGCTCAATTAAAACACCTAGATCTGGTATTAGAGGAACCCCAATTCGCATGAGGCCAGATATTCGTTCTGATAAAAGAATTAGACAAGTAAATGTTGGAGGAGATACAGCAGTGAGTAATTTTATTTATTAAACAAAACTTTCTACTTCATTTTCTATTTCTTTTTTTGAAGTATAATATGTTTTGTATATCTGATCTGAATATTGTAGTAAGATATCAATATGTAGAATTGCGGAAGTCCATAGTAAAAGTAGAAATATCCCAGCTACAAAACTAAACATTGGAATTGCTGTCAAAGTATTTCTAAAAATTGAGTCATTTGAAATTTTATAGAGTTTATTTTGCACTTTTCTTCTTATAGAGTCACTATATTTGTCTTCATCCTAAAAATTTAAACATTTTTTTCTATGGTAGCCTGGTGTAAACAATGTTTAAAAACAGTTATTACCCCTACAAATTTAAGATTTTCTAAGGGAGCTCGGCATAGTGAACATAAATTATTCCATGTAGATTTCTTCCAAAATGTATACAGACATTCTATACAAAAGGCATGTCCACATTCTGATTTAACAGGTATTTTCAAGGGATTGAAACAAATTGGACACTCATTGTTATAAATAAATGAATCTAAAAACATTTAATAGTTGAAAATGTTCAGTGTGCTTAAGAAATAGTATAGAATTTTTATTTACCTTTGAATTTTTTGGTTGAACTTTCTTTTATATTTTTCTTAAAATGCTTTTGTAAAATTAGTAATATAATTGCTATAAATACAATAAACACAATATGGTATCCAGAAATTATTACTTCAATAGATTCGTCTCTTACCACAAATTCACTCATGTTTAATTTAGCAAAATATTAATAAAATGCACATCTCTTTGTATAAACACATATGTATGTATATAAAGTAGAATAAAAATAACAACTTGACAGATTTATTTTAATATAACAAATTTGACAGAAGATTTTATTTTTTTTATAAAATAATTATTTCAGCTAGATCCCATTCCTGAGAGTCATGAATCAGATTCAACAACTCCACATTTAGTTATTTGGGGAACCAATGTATCAGTCTCCGAATGCAAAGAAAAATTTAAACAGTTTATACTGCGTTATATCGACCCCAATGCTGATGAAGATGAAAGAACTGATGATATGAATCTTAACGAGCCCCTTTATGTACAAAAGTTGGAAGAAGTAAGTAAACTTATCCAAACTTGAAATAATTTTCTTAACATACTTTTTTTTGTAGATTCACACTTTAGATGAACCATTTTTAAATGTTAACTGCTCTCATTTAGAAACATTTGATGGTAATTTGTACAAACAGTTAGTTTGCTATCCACAGGAAGTTATACCTACTTTTGACATGTGTGTTAATGAAATGTTTTATGAAAGATACCCTGCAGCTGTTCTAGAACACCAGATTCAAGTTAGACCCTTTAATGCTGAAAAAACTAAGAATATGAGATCCCTAAACCCAGAAGGTATTTTACAGTTATACTATTTATAAACAAATTTTTTTAAATGTATTATTTTTAATTTCCAGATATTGATCAGTTGATAACAATAAGTGGTATGGTAATTCGAACTTCAAATATAATGCCTGAAATGAGAGAAGCTTTCTTCAAATGTATCGTTTGTCAATTTTGTACAACAGTTGAGATTGACAGAGGTCGTATTACAGAACCAACTTTGTGTACTAGTTGTAATACGAATCATACTTTCACTCTAGTTCATAATAGATCACAATTTACTGACAAACAGATGATAAAATTACAAGAATCACCTGGTAAGTTAATAATAGCTTAAGTTTCTTTAATAATTTATTTCTTTTATGCTTTAGATGATATGCCTGCTGGTCAGACTCCACATACAGTAGTTCTTTTTGCCCACAATGATTTGGTAGATTCGGTTCAACCAGGAGATCGAGTTACTGTAACAGGAATTTACAGGGCACAACCTTTACAAGCAAATCCCAGGCAAAGAAATATTCTTTCAGTTTATAAAACTCACATTGATGTGCTACATTTCCGTAAAATTGATCATAGAAGATTGTATGAGGAAGAAAACGGGTAAGTTGTGAAATTTAATTACCCATATGATGGATTTTGATTTAATAATTCTTTTAGAAAAGACCATCGTTTTCCGCCTGAAAGAGTTGAACTTTTAAACATTTTATCTCAAAAGCAAGACATTTACGACAGACTAGCAAGAGCTATAGCTCCTTCAATTTACGAAAATCAAGATGTTAAAAAAGGAATTCTCTTACAGTTGTTTGGAGGGACTAAGAAGACTTTTGTAACATCCGGCAGATCAAATTTCAGAGCAGAAATAAATATTTTAATGTGTGGAGATCCAGGTAATGAATCAACATTAGTTTATTTGTTTTTTGTTATGTTATAGCATTGTCATTGTTTTTTAGGTACATCAAAATCCCAACTTCTTCAGTATGTATTCAATTTGGTCCCGAGAAGTCAATATACTTCTGGAAAAGGTTCATCAGCAGTTGGTCTAACTGCATACATCACAAAAGATACAGAAACTCGACAATTAGTACTTCAAACTGGAGCTTTAGTTTTGGCTGATAATGGAATTTGTTGTATAGATGAATTTGATAAAATGAATGATTCAGCACGTAGTGTTCTTCATGAGGTAAGTTCTAATTATTTAATTGACATTACCTGTGTAACAGCAAATATATGAATTCTTGAGCTTCACTGTAATTATCAATATGAAATAGTAATAGTTTATTGATAATAGCGTGCGCTAACAAATAATACAATAAATAAAATATTACACATATAATATAATATAGTGAATTCAAACGTTTTGTACACACTGTGTTTTTTTATCTACACATTATTTTTACAAAACTGTCTACATTCTCTAATAAATATTTTACATTTTTTGCCTTCTTAACTTCATTGGGTAAGCTATTATATTGTACAAGTCCATTGTGAAAAACATCATTATCACTATAACAATTTGAAGCCATGGGTACATAGAAGTCGTCTCTCGATCTTGTTTGATAATCATGTACATCTGATATACATTGTGTATTTTTAGTAAATGTTCTAGATATAATCTGTGTTTTATTTTGTATATAAAGGTCATTGTATTTAGGAATATGATTTGTGAAACACTTAACAACCCTCTCATTTCTAACATGGTTTTCACACTAGTAAGCCTATTACATTTCAAAATATGTCGCAAAACTTGATTTTGTTTTCTCTGTAGTGTGTCCTTCTCATTGTTATTAAGTAAAAATAATATTGAAGTACAATAGTTAAAATGCGGCAGGATAATTGCTTTATAGATTATTTGTTTTGTCCATTCGCTAAGGTAAGAACTCATTCTTCCAAGAAAATATATTTTATTTGACACTTTTTTGATATATATATATATATATTCTGAATGCTTGGAAAACGTTAAATTTTCATCCACCATAACACCTAGGTATTTAAATTGTTCCACTTGTTGTATATTTACATTATTTACAAAAATTCCACCATGAGTCTTTGTCGGAATAGCATTAAATCTACTTTTTATAATCATAAATTTTGTCTTTTCTATATTTAATCTTAGTCCATTTTGATTTAGCCATTTATATAATCCTACAAGTTCCTCGTTTATAGTATCCACAATCACATCAACATTTTCCCCTATAAAATATACCAAGGTATCATCTGCAAAAAGCTGAATATTGCATTTTCTTATACTCTTCATAATGTCTTTTATATACACTATAAACAAATTTGGGACCAAGTATAGTTCCTTGAGGTACACCAAATGCATTGTTTCTTGGCAATGATATATTGTTCATGTATGTATTTTGTTTCCTGGGTACGATTTACTATAGTAGTTTACCTAACTAGTGCGGAAAGTGATACTTTTCCGCACGCTATTGCAGATGGCCGAACGACGCTTTAGCGGAGTTCGGCCAGCAATCGCGTGCGGAAAAGTCACTTTACGCACGTGTTAGGTACACTATTTTTTCTTCTATGGATAAATTATCTCTTAGAAAAAGCTGCGACGGTAAAATTGGTTTTGATAACGTAGAGTATTGACTGACGATTATTTTTTTATTTGTTGCTATGTTGATTCAAAGTGACAGATGAGAAATGTCAGATATTTATTATTATTTGACAATCATTTGATGAGGCTTATACCAGCCATTAAAAAATTATTGAAGCGTTCGCGTTCCTCTTTATTGAAAATTATAGCAGAATTCTAATAAATTTCTTAATTTTTCAGTCATTTGGTACACTTGGATATACAAAATACATATTTTGAATATTCAAATGTCAGTATATTCCTCAAATGTCAATAAATTTACTTTCCGCACTAGTGCGGAAAAGTGACTCTTTCCGCACGCTTTTTAGTGCGGAAAAGATTCACTTTCCGCACGTTAGTAGAAAAAATAGTTTTCAAACCACTTAAGCACACTGTTACGCAAACCGTATTTTTTTAATTTTTCTAAAAGTAACTCACGGTCTATAGTTTCAAATGCTCTCTGGAAGTCCAAGAACACTACACCGATCTTTTTTGTCTTAGAGCACTTTTCCAGTTTATTAATACAGTTTGTAATGCACATCTACAACAATTTCCCTTTCGGAATCCTGCTTGATATTTGCTCAAAAGATTGTTTTTTTCAAAATACTCTATGAATTGTTTATTTACCACTCTTTCAAGAAGTTTTTCATACACTGGAAGGTTTATTGGTCTATATTCTTCACATTTATTTGTGTTAGTTTTTTTTTTCATGGGAATTATGGTAGATTTTTTCCACTTTTCAGGAAAAGTACCATGTTCTAGGCTGGTATTGATTAGTTGCAGAAATATGTTTCCAATTACCTCAAACGAAGTTTGTAATATTCTTGAAGGTATTATTAAAGGTAGTTTTCTATTTTTATTTTGTAGGTAATGGAACAGCAAACACTCAGTATTGCAAAAGCTGGTATCATCTGTCAACTAAATGCACGTACATCAATTTTAGCAGGTGCAAATCCAAGTGAATCTCAGTGGAATAAAAACAAAACTATTATCGAAAATGTACAGCTACCTCATACACTGTTGTCAAGGTATTGAAAACAACTTTCTACATGAATCTTGATGCATAATTATCAAATTTTGTAGGTTTGACTTGATATTTTTAATTCTCGATCCACAAAATGAAATTTTTGATCGAAGACTTGCCAATCATTTAGTTTCGCTTTATTACAAAACAAGAGATCAAGAAGATGATGAAATTTTGGTAATATTCTTGACTTACATATATATTTTTTAATAACAATAAATATATTTTTTAGGACATGTCTATTTTAAGAGATTACATTTCGTACGCCAAAGAATACATAAGTCCAAAATTAGGAGACGAAGCTTCCCAAAAATTAATTCAGTGCTACGTAGATATGCGTAAAATAGGCTCGGGCAGAGGACAGATCTCCGCTTATCCAAGACAATTGGAATCTTTAATTCGACTCTCAGAAGCGCACGCTAAAGTCAGATTCTCTCAAACAGTCGAAGTGGAAGATGTTGAAGAAGCTTATAGGTACATTTAAATTATATCCATTTAAATATCGAATTCTGTAATTATTTTTAATTTTTTAGACTGCATCGAGAAGCTTTAAAACAATCCGCGACCGATCCTCTGTCTGGTAAAATTGACGTTTCGATTCTGACAACTGGTTTAAGCAGTGCTGCCAGAAAACGAAGGCTGGAACTGGCACAAACGGTGAAAAAACTCATTGAAGAAAAGGGCCAAGTACCAACTATCAGTTATCCTAAATTGTTGACAGAGTTGAAGGAAAATTCGTCCATAGTAAGTTTATTCTTTTTTCTCTTATTTTTTTGGAAATCAAACCACAATAATGTTTTTTTTATTTCGACGTTTCGGTAGCGTTCCAGCTACCGTTGTCAAGATTAACTAATAATGAAATAATTTTTGGTCCATATCTGACACGTAGGTTGTATTTTGGCGATATAATTTCATGAACATATCTTGGAAACGCGAAGACCACTGAAACAACAAATATTTATAAAACAATAGTTACCATAAGTCGAGGGGTAAACCGCGACCAAAAATTGTGTACACCCCATTGGACATTAGTCTTTAATTGTCCCATTGGTCCAATAGTTTGTCTCTATTGGTCCTCAATTTGCCATAATTGGTCCTCCATTGGTCATAATTGGTTCTAAATTGGCCATAATTGCATTACTAAGATTATGATTATCATTATCACCGAGAAGTCCACAGACTTACAGATGTTCAGCGGCATTCTTGAACGTGGCACAGGCGTTCGATAAAGTCTGGCATCAAGGACTCGAACATAAACTTAAAAAGCTTCTACCTAAACAATACAGCTTGCTGTTAAAATCTTACATTAGTGGAAGAATGTTTCGTATTAGATGTGAAGATCAATACTCACAACTTCGACCTATAAAGGCTGGTGTACCGCAAGGCAGTGTTCTGGGCCCATTGCTGTACCTCCTAAACACTTTTGATATACCAGTAATAGAACAAACTACAGTAGCCACGTTTGCAGATGATACATGTGTACTGGCAACTGGCAAAACTGAACAAGAAGCCAATAAAATACTTCAAGAAGCCCTAAATCAAGTGAATGCATGGACGAAAAGCTGGCGCATTAGACTTAATGAAAATATATCAGTGCATGTAAATTTTAGAAATAAACACACTGGTCAAATGCCAATATTTATTAACAATAAAAGTATCCCATATGCAAATACGGCTAAGTATCTAGGCATGAACTTAGATGCGAAGTTACGATGGAAAGAGCATATAAAGAAGAAAAGAGCTGAATCTCAAATATAGAAAATTGTATTGGTTGTTAGGGAGAAAATCTGAACTGTCAACTCGAAATAAATTGATGATATACAAACAAGTTTTAAAACCTGTATGGGCATACAACTTTGGGGGTGTGCTTGTGCAAGCAATATTGAATGATTCCAGAACAAGGTACTAAGAGGCATTGTCAACGCTCCTTGGTATGTAAGAAATAGCGACCTGGGTGTGGATATGGTAGCAGACGAGATAAGAAAATTTGCAAAGAAACACGAAGAACGGTTCCACAACCACGATAACGTCGAAGCAATCCAGCTGCTGGACCAAAGTGGGTTAGTAAGAAGACTCAAAAGGACTAAACCTTTTGAACTAGTGTAGTGGTTTAAAAGCAGAGCACAGTGCGTGTTGTGTAGAGAAACCGAGTGAAAATAAATCTGAGTAGCTACCAGTGGGTCTAACTCTGTATAACTTTTTAGTTTTAAGATTTTAACAGAAAAATATTGCTCGTTAATCTTGTTTCTAGATTGGTTGTAATTAAAAAAATAAAAATAAATTATCATCGAGGACATCGTCTGAAGAATCCCCGTTCACCACTTATTCATCTGAGTTCTCGGTATCGGTGGAATATATATTTCACTGTCTTCCAACCCCTCGTCATCGCTAAAACTAGTTGTTCTTCTTCGCTTTTTTTTGGTTTCTACATTCGTTTTCAAAGTTTTTCCCGGAATTTTTCTTTGTTTTACTGTACACCACTTCGGGTTCCAGTTTCCACACTCTTGTTGAAAGCAATCGAGAAATTGATAGATGTGCCAAGCTTATCGGTGGTGACTTTGCCATTTGATTCGTCAAGAAGCCAACAAAATGATGACTTTCTTATTATTACTGTTTTACTTGTGAGATTCGTTTTAATAAACGGGGATTTTTCAGATAAAGTGCCTTCTTCAATTCGGTCAGAATAATCTCTCATATTAAGTATTTTAGGACACTCAGGTTGAGAAATACTAAGAGAACTTTCATTGCCATTATTGAAACCTTCGATCCGAGCTTCATTTAGAACTTCATCAATAACCGAATCAAAAATTAAAGCGGAAACATTGTTGACTTCATTAGAGCTGATCGTATATATCTCATCTAAAGATTGGTTTTAATCATCTGTTTCTTCCCAGATTTTTACATCCAGTACTTCATCGGGTATTTCGTCTTCTGAGGCTGTCATATCTTCTGGTTTTTTTTTTGTTTGCCTATATATCTACCTTTAATAAATAACTTCATATGTTGTACCATCGTCAACTAAGAATTAACAAGAACCCAAATGGTGTTAAAGCGTTCAGTCTGGCAACTCTGACACCTCATCGACTAGTCGAGTGTGCGCTAGTCTTATATTCCATTGGTTCTGCATTGGTCCTTCATTGGTCTTAATTGGTTCCTCATGGTCTCGCGGTTTACCCCTCGCCAAAAGTAGATAGGAAAAAAAAATCAAGCATATTTTAGATGTCCACACCGAAAATTGGACTAATTTGCGAACACTAATAATTTTCACACCGCATATTTCTGGGGGTTGAAAAATCCTCTTCTCATAGCAAACTTTATGCTGATTTGAATGCCACAGACTATAACATTCTGCGATAAAAAGTTCTTGAGATATTTGATCAAATAGTAGGAGCATGTCGGAGATAACATTTTTTTAAATTCCAATTTCTAATATACACGTTTGCTGGAATTTTTATGCTGATTTTCGGAATCTACGGGGTCGAATTAGTTGAATCCCGTTCACAAAAGTATGGGCCAAGGTATCGTATGGATTTTGAAATTTTGAAGTGTAAGAAACTTTTCTCCGAATAATGTACATAGTTACACCGAAAAAATCATAATATCCTTAATAATCGGTATATCGTGCTGAAATTTGGAATGCATACTCTCAGATAGTGGTAGAATATGGAAAAAAATCAAGAATAGTGTGGATGTGGAATTATGCATACAGGGCGATTTGAAAGTGCGGTGTATAAAAATCCTCAATTTTCGGAAATTCAATCCTCTATATCTTCTAATATATACGTTTGCTGGAATTTTAATGTTGATTTACGGAATCTACGGGATCGAATTAGTAGATTCCCGTTCACAAAAGTTTATTCTTCCTTAAAACAGTTGAATTTGTCAAGTAGCTACTTGAGTCATGTATTAATGACAGAAAATTATGTAAAGCTTCTGACTACTCCAGGCCTTCACTTCCCAATTTAATTGTCGATTTTTAATTTCATTCTTTTTTAGATGATTACAAGAGAACAGTACGAAGATGCCCTTAAAGATCTTCAGGATGATGGAATGATAGTTGTAATGGGAAAATCAATGATAAGAATAGTTAAAAATAGAGATTAAGTACAAATTGTCACTTTTTTTATTGAACATTGTGTTTTAATAAATATTTTTATTTAACATTTATTACTGGCTCTTACACTTACCGGTTCAGTAGAAGAACTAAAGAAAAAAGGTTCAGGTAACATGAAGAAACAGTCTTTTTTTTACGTATCCAATGTATTTCATTCTATACAAAAATCACAGTTTTCTAGTTTAATATTAAGTTACAACAAATATTTTTCATCACAATTTAAAAAAAAAACATCGACAAAATTTTAAACTTAAATCGCATTAAAACCGAACATTTCCTTCTTAAGATTTACCCATTCCAACATTTTTTGAGTCAAACCCTTTTTTTGGTTAGTCGCTCTAACAGCTTCGTGAAATTTATCTTCGTTTCGTCTCAAATACATAAGAGCGTCTCTCTTTAACTGTTCCAACTTGTTGGGGTCAATTTCGGCTATGTCTAACATTTCCGTCAAATAAGGGTTCAACCGGTAGTAAACATCTGCCGGAAGTAGATCCGATAACATCGTATGAACCCCTAAAACAAAAGAAAAATATACAAAAAATTGGCGCAGTCAATAGGATTGAAAAATGTAGTAGTTCAAATGAACAACAATAAAAATTGACATTCTAGACTCACCTTCTGTATCAGTAGCACTATCAATAATGGCAAAAAACTTCTTTTTCCACGACGAATTAGTGATTGAAGCTTCTTTTTCGTCTGAACAAGTTAAAACAGGATTTGGACACGTCCTACCTGTACCGAATGATATAACGCATTGAATTGGTGTATTTGGCCATAATAATTTGGCTTCGTGAATTGCTACAGCTGTGGGATTGTTAACCAGAATTCCACCATCCTAAAAATTTAAGTTATTAATACACCACAAAAGTAAGTACAAGATGAACACTTTTACCTGGTGAAGCATATTTCCTAATTTAAATTCTTCAAAATAAGTGGGGGCGGCCGCCGAGGCTCTTACCGCTTCCCAAACTTGGTGGTTATATCCGCCTTTATATTGCGATTGAACTTTGCATGGCAAAGAGTAGTTTCTGAATATGTATGCTGATAATCTGGATTGATTTACTATCGCTGATACAGCGCAAAACTACAACAAAAACAAAGTAATTAGAAAATTTAATATAACCCTAAAATCCTATTAGAAGAATAACCTGTTCTGGTCGACTTCGCGACCCTCGGAGTTTTATGTTAATTTTAGATTCGTTTGAAAGTTTACCCTAAATAAAGCAGAAAAATTTCGCTGGATCATCCAGTAATTACTTCACGATTTTAGTTCAAAAAATTGTACTTTTTCAACACTAATTCATGCTAAAGGTTATTCTTGAACTAAATGTCAGTCTGTTTCACACAAGAAACCGGAAGAAACTACTTAAATTTTGCCAATTTTTAGAAATATTCGTAAGCATAAATATTTTAGTTTGACACTTAAGCTTATAAAATTACACACTAAAATCTTATGTCAGAGCTTATCAATGCTGCCAGACGTGAGGTAAGAAATTATCGAGCAGCGTTGACAAAATTATCGAATTTTTCAGAAAATTATGTTACACACAGAATAATTTAAAATAAGGGCCCTAATAAGAAAATATTATGCACGAACTTTTTAAAATTTATTTTATTAATAATAAAATGTTTTTGGTAAAATATAAAAACTTTACTTTCAAAAGTGAATAATCCAAGAATTTTTTTTATTAAAACGTTCTATAGCAATAGGGCTTTCTATTAAAAAATCGTTGCAAAATTCCGAGGGTCGCGAACCTTACCGGACCCGAATAATCCTGTATAAATGATACTGATATTAAAAATAGAAAGTAAGTACAATGTAATTATGCAATGTTTTTTTTTATTTATAAAGAGATTTGGTTTTAACTTGGCATGAAAATTGATAATTATTTTTAACTATGATGTAAGCAACAAAATTTGTAATTCTTTAAAGAGAAATAAAAAAAAAATGGTACAACTATAGTTTAAGCACCTACCTTGGGCACTTTCAAATTCCTCCTAGTTTCTATAAGTAACATATCATCCCATTGTTCTTTCAACAATTTCTCCCACAAAGGAGTATCATAGTAGGAATGACTCCATACTAAATTGCTAGTACCAATAAATGCAGATTGGGTAAAAATCTCGGTGCTAATACTTTTGTAAATATCTGAAATTTCATCTAAACTCTTCTGTTTCAAACACAGCAAAGTAGCTATAATAGCGCCGGTGCTGACTCCACAAATAAAGTCAAACATTTCGTATATTGGTTTTCCTGATAGTTCTTCTAGTTTTTTCAACATTTCTATTACTAGTATGCCACGTACTCCTCCTCCATCTATTGACAGAATTCTAATACCAACTTCAGGCACTGGATCTGTGTAACCTAACAAAGCAGTGGCTACATTCAAAGTGCTTAGAAGATTGGCATTTTTTGTCTTTTTCCTAATGCATAGTAGTGATTTGATAGCTCCTTCCTAAAATAAGTTCGATGAAAAATGCTGGTTAAAATGTTTAGCAATAGATGTTTACCTTAACAGCATTATGTTTTGCTGCAGGATATTGTTCCAGATGAGATATTAAATCTTCTATCCTTCGTATTTGGTTACTTTCATTATCTGCTACAGCTATTGAACTTAAAACTTGATTAGTTCTTGCAGCTATTGCTTCCTAAAAATTATAAAAATCTTTGAGTTCAACCAAATAATAAATAAACATACATTTGTTAATTACTTACTTGGGATACTACTGGTTTTGGAACAGTCTTCCATCTTGGCAGGATTTCCTTTTTCACTTCCTCTTTACTTCGGATATTTATATTTAATCCACTTAAGACGTTTTGTATAGGTAAAGATAGTCTGCTAGCGTTGCTTGGCTCTTGTTTTACTTGTTTGGTGTCTGAAACTGGCTGGTTATTTACACTTTCAGTAGTTGAAGTAAAATACTTGAATAGTTCCTTTCCATAGGTTTTAGAGTCGATCTTTTGAAGAAACTGTGCGAATTCTTTGTTCAATGCTGTCTCGAAAGTATTATCATTTGTAAATTTGGAAAAATATTTTTTCAATTCATTTATCAATTTCCACTGGTTCAAAACAATATTTTTTGCTTGCATTTTGACAGAATCTACCACATTTGATGAACCCGATGTAATTTTCCTGAAATTGGAACAAAAATGAAGATATAAATCGTGAGTCGTTCAAATATTTTCTTCAAATTAATCGAAAAACCGAAATGATCAGTAACCACATATTACAGATGATTTTGACGTATGTGTGGCGTGACTTTGACCTTTTACGTCAAATTTGTTGTGGTTTGAAATGATTCGATCAACGATTTTTCCATTTCCACTCCAGTCATTTACATTAAACAAAGAAAGGAGGTGGTAAACACGAGCTTGTAAATAATCTGGCATCATTGACTGGTTTTTGAATACTAAATAAATAAATAATAAAATTGAGGGCCAGATATATTTATGTTTTTTACAGTTAAAAATTTTAAGAGCCACTGCTTATTTGTGACACGAATACAGCTGTCCACCATCTGTCCACGTGTCCACCAACTGACAGTTGTTGAACAAAAACAATAATTAGTTGGTTAGGCTTTAGATTATTTGTAATTTAGTTGTTTTCAGTAGTAATAACCCAAGGACATTGATAATTGTTCGAAAAAATCTTATGACAGATTTCGAAAGCTTGTTGTTTGGAAACAGACCGACGCCGTAGGCGGAGGTCTGTTGCTACCAGCAACAAGCTTGAGAAAGTTGTCATAAAATTTTTGAGCATTTATCAATGTCCGAGGGTTATTCGGATAGAAAATTTTTTGTTTCAGTATTACAACCAAATCGTGACATTTCGAAATATTAAATATTCGAAACTTCAAAATCGAAATAAATCAATATGTATCCATAGCAACGTGTGAAAATTGCCCATGGTCTGTTTTCAGTGTAATGTTGACATGATTGGCTGAGATTGTTCATATGATATAAAATGAGGAAATTTGATTGGTTTTTGGAATTGTCAAAAAATTTTCAGTAGTAATAACCCAAGGGCATTGATAATTGT
>CAJUYG010000850.1:137236-163398 GCA_910591675.1 Galerucella calmariensis | reverse complement strand
GGTATAAACGTACTTGAAGTGTTTTGACGTAATAAACGAAGATTTTAGTTTTTTTTGAAAGATTCATTACATTTGTTCGAGTATCTCTCTGTAGTCTTGTAGACTCCGTTTCACTTAAGAAGAACCCAAATGAAGTTGCAATCATATGCGCGAACTTGTTGTGAATCCAGCGCCATATTGTAAAACTGACATTCGACTTCAAACCAGTAGCGTAAAGTTTACATATTTTGTAGGTTAACATAAAATTGGAATACTAAAATTGCATTTATCATATAAAACATATTTGGGAATTCTTTGAAGCTTTTATAGGACAGTCAGTATTGGTCATTTTAGACCAAAAGTACAAGTAATTAGCAATACGGCTGATTTTTTTATAAGTACCTTAAAGTATGTAGATTAATATAAAAAAAAGTTTACCAGTCTATCGATTTCCCATATTATAAAAAAAATAAAAGAAGAAGAAGGTGAAGAAGAATAAAAAATGTCACCGTGTAGGAAAAGTGTTTTGCAATAAAAAAGGTCTCTTGTGTTTTTTTCGTCCGATCAATAGTTTGTCCGGAAAAAAATTGGTAAACTAAGTATGTGCTCCGCATCCGCGCGACTCTGCTGCTCGGCGGAAGACCTACTTTCTGAATTGCGGAAAAAAATATAAATATTCAATCAGAATTTTTTTTCAATCTTTGGTAAGAGTTAAGGTTGGAAATAATAAATAAAAGGTGATAAATGAATTCTTACATATTTTTATTGGAAAAAGGTGTGCAAAAAATATTAAAAAATCTTAAAATTATATATTAATCATATTTTATACCTTTTCACTACATACATTTTGTTAGTTGAATATTAATCTTTATATTACAGGAGTATCGAATTTATTTTGAAAAAATAAAGAAGATTCCCACCCGAATCTATAAAAAGTGCTATTTTCGCTTATAATACAAAAAAATCATTGAATCCAAAAATGTCTGTGAATAAATTAATTTTGTAATTATATATTCTTGATCTTAGAAGTTTCCCCAACATTTCTACGTAAACCCCATTGAAATTACTCCAGTTTTATCAAAGTTACAGTACTTAATATACAGTGCTTTTCAGATAAAAGTATCCACCTTTAATAACTTTTGTAATACTGGTATTTAGAAAAAATCCAAAAACACGTCAATTTATGTTGGAAGGGGCAAGCATTATGGCTTATTTAAACTTACTGGAAAAGCCACCCCCTCACCCCTAGCAGCATCCCCTTTATTTTTTTAAATTACTTTTCATATTTTTTATGTAAAATTTGGATACTCCTCTTTGAGCTGATTTCAAAAATGTATAATACTTGTAGGTTAAAGTGGTTAGTTTATGAGATAAACAATTTTTCTTTTAAGAGCACAAATTTTACTTATTTTTTACTTTCACCTTATTTGCCTGTACTAAAATGGGTTGTACAACAGTTCAAACTCTTTAATCTTTTTAACTGTGCTATTTATTCTACTTAAAAAATCCAAACAACAAAAAACTCTACTTTTTATTAAAGTTTGACATTGTCAACTAGAATTTGTAGTCACTATTGATAGCGTAATTTGATACATTATTTATTTTGTTTCTCTGAAATGGTTTACTCTTTGCAAGAAAGAATTGAAATTGTAGGTTTATACTACCAAAATAATAATTGTGCAAGAGCTGCTGCTAGAATATTTAACGAATTACATGACGGAAGACATGCAACTCATAAGTATGTAATTCAACTGATGGAGAAATTTACCACAACAGGGTCTGTTTGCAATAAAGTGCATACGCGAGAGGGACTCGTAAATAACGAAGCAATCCAAGTGGCAATTTTAGGGCAAGTCAGCTTAGAGGCTCAACAACCCCAATCGTTATCAACAATAATTAGAGCGATCGGTGTTTCATCTTCTACAGTTTTCCGGGTTCTACATAAATTCAAGTACCACCCATACAAAGTTAAGTTGGTGCACGAGTTGAATGAAGATGATTTTGATCGTCGTCTAGAGTTTTGCGAATCAATGACGCAAATTATCAATAACAATCCACAATTGTTAAACAATATTTGCTTTTCTGATGAATGCTCATTTTCATTAAATGGCTTAGTAAGTAGGCATAATTGTAGATATTGGGCTGAAAGTGATCCACATATTATGCGTGAATTCCATACACAACATCCCCAAAAATTGAACGTTTGGTGTGATATCCTAGGTGACCACATTGTCGGACCTTTCTTCATCAACGGAAATTTAAATGGTGAAACATATCTTGAGTTACTCAGGAAAGGGGTTGACCCACGTATTACTACAATAATAGAAAATGATGATAACCTTTCCGAAGATTCACTGGTATTTCAACAAGACGGAGCTCCCCCACACTATGCTATGCCTGTCCAACAATTTTTAAACGAAACATTCCCCGCTCGTTGGATAGGTAGAAGGGGGCAGATGATGGAGTGGCCACCTAGGTCACCGGATTTAACACCCCTAGACTTCTTTTTATGGGGGTATTTAAAAACAAAAGTTTATGCTACCCAACCAGAATCTCTGGATGATTTACGAGAGAGGATAGAAAATGAATGTAGACAATTAAATCCAGCCGTATTAAGCAATGTCAGAGAGGCATTTCAAAATAGATTATACCATTGTATGGAAGTGAATGGTACTCATTTTGAACACTTATTGTAACTTCATAATAAATAGCACAGTTAAAAAGATTAAAGAGTTTGAACTGTTGTACAACCCATTTTAGTACAGGCAAATAAGGTGAAAGTAAATAATAAGTAAAATTTGTGCTCTTAAAAGAAAAATTGTTTATCTCATAAACTAACCACTTTAACCTACAAGTATTATACATTTTTGAAATCAGCTCAAAGAGGAGTATCCAAATTTTACATAAAAAATATAAAAAGTAATTTAAAAAAATAAAGGGGATGCTGCTAGGGGTGAGGGGGTGGCTTTTCCAGTAAGTTTAAATAAGCCATAATGCTTGCCCCTTCCAACATAAATTGACGTGTTTTTGGATTTTTTCTAAATACCAGTATTACAAAAGTTATAAAAGGTGGATACTTTTATCTGAAAAGCACTGTATATATTTTCTTGTAAATTCAAGATTCCTAAAATGTACAAGATAGTGAAAAGTGCCGTATTTCGTAATTAGGGAATATTAATTATCCGTAAATTTTATTTATGGAACAGACCTCCTAAATAACAGTTTCCATCATTCGAAAATTTGTTTCAATCCCACCCTTATTATATAATAATATATTTATTATTGAGGTACTTGGTTTTTGATTAGAATATAATATTTATATTATATATGAGTAATTTGCTAAAAATAATTATGTGCTATTACAAAAAAATTCCATCTTAAAGAACATTATAAGAACACTCACATTTGCATAAATGAACATTGACATTCTATAAAAAGTATAGTAGTTTATGCTAAGTGTTCAAAATGGCGATCATTTACTTCCATACAATTCTTTTCAAAAACGAGGATCTTACTCTTTCCAACATAGCTGGAGTTATTGTGGAAAATGCGTTACGTTTGTTACACAAATTGCTTGATGTATCCCCATAAAAAGAAATCCATCGGTGTGAGATCTGGAGATCGAGGAGGCCACGAAATTGGTCCACCACGTCCTATCCACCTGTCGGTAAAATTTCTGATATTCAGATGCTCCATCTTGTTGGAACCACAAGTTAACTATTGTGTTTGAATCAACTTCCTAAAGACAAACGAAGAATACAGCAATATTTCTTTGACATTTATTAGTAGATACTATTTTGATAGTAGTCCACTTGATATAATCAAAAATATAGCTTGATTATGTTTCGCCCATTCTCAAACAAGCCTATAATAACAATTCTTGAAAGTGAAACATGAATAAATATGAAATTTTTGGTAATTCCAGGTAGGTACCTACGGTATTTGCAAACATTTTATTTCATTGATTAGATATTGTAGATGCATCCAAAATTACGATTAAAATATATGCCTCAAGAATGTTGCATGTAAAAATTTAATACCATTCTATTTGTGTACGTAAAATACTTGTTTTTGACCTTTATCATAAAATATCTACGATTTTCCATTAACTAATGCCCTAAGTTTACTACATCGTTTGAAAGTTTATTAATTGTACTAGCAAATTGTAAAAAGACTTATAGGGTGATTCATTAAAAAATTTTGAGATATTGCTTGATTTGCGTTTTGTTTCACCCTGTATTAAAGAAGCCACCGATGAAAAAAGTAATTAAAACTGAGCACAGCCAATGATGTGTGTATGACATTTGAACACAAAGACCTGTTGATTTATTTTAATTTACTGTTCTGCAGAGTGTTAAAAAGGAGGTCTTTTTTGCTAATAATTGGCCATATCTTTGTGAAACACCCTTATAATATATTAGTGTGCTATATTTTTGTAACGCTCTCGGTGAGATCTTTTCGATTCTTAAACAAAATATAGTACGTTCCATTCAAAAAAATGTAAGTTTGTGCTGCTACGTGGTTTTGGAACACCCTGTAGAATCGAAAGTATTTTCAAAATGTGCTCTCAGTAACTGTATTAGCTCACACAAAACTATAAAGTTCTATCTATCACCACAACTATGTAATTCTCCGATGTCAGAAGATTGCCTGTGGTGACATTTTGTTATATTCTATGACTGTGCTCTCATTTTTTTCCTGTTCCTCTTTCTGCTCGTATTTTCCACAGTTTTTCTCTAAGTACTCTATGAAAAAATCCAGGAGCTGTGGTTTTCCTTGTACTGCTTCTGCTGTCAACTGTTTAATAATAAATGCTTCTTCCACTTGGACCTGCTTATTTTTTTCTTGATTTCACAAACCGTTGAAATTTCATATCGTTTTATTTTTTGATAGAATTCAATCCTGAAGCATTTACCCGTAATATCTTCGAAGAATCTACCCAAAAACTTTCCCAAAAGTAATTTTGTAACCTCCCGGCAGTAATACTTTGACATAATAACACCCAGAAGACCAAAAAACCGTCTGAATTTTCATCCCATCAAAATCACTTAATAGCCTCAATTAAACATTTAACTTAATGCCTATAAAAATTTAAGAAATTGCCCTTTAGTTTCTGCTAAATCCATTGTCTAGACCGAAGGCGTAACAACTAACATTTTATACAGTGGCTGAAAAATATATTCACCAATATCCATCCAAAAACATTCGTTACTTTTTCTTGAATGTATTTTACGGTTTCAACCTCAAAGAGCTAACAATAGACGACACCAAGTGAAGTTGTGACAATTTTTACAGGTACAGAGAGATCAAAAAATGAATAGACATACATCGCCCAAAATATACGACATCCATTGCCTTAGGGACTCATCCCACAACTATTTAAGCTAAATTACTAAGAACTATGTACTAATGAACCCCTACAAATACATTTAAAGGACAAACAAATCAATAAAATCACTGGCCAAGAGATACAGGAGACTAGAGGTCAGCAAATGACACTGTGGCACTGTAGGTACACCAGGTTCCCTGTTCTGGATCTAGCTTTTGATAATGGTCTACGTTGGAAAGAAATCTACAAGGTAAGACGTTAGACACGGTCTTTCTCCTACCATCAGATATGAAATAGAGCAGTAGAGAGTCCAATAGATCCACTTATCATTAACCTAACCTAACCTAAGTGTTTCCAAGTAGAAAACATTCGGAAAAAACAGCAAGTGAGCTACGAGTAGTGGATGCAGCAAAGAGATTGTTTGAGCACTTGCTATCGCTGTGCTTATGTCGAAAAAATATTTTTTATTTCCCCCAAACATTGAGGAACAATACAATTTACATTTTCAGTCTAAAATTTACTCTTAACAATTTTGTTAGTTTCAGAAAAATTAAAATTGTCAAAAATTTCCAAGGTAGCCCTTTCCCTTCCCCTTGCTTTCTAGTATTGTGACTGTAGCTCTGCTGTCCTGTATATCTAGTGTTGTGTCACAAGAGAATAATCATAAGGTTCTTGTGTTATTAACGACCAAAAGAAAGACAAATGCTACTTTGAACCAGATACAAGTTATAAAACGAAATACAAAAGAGCTTATATCACAGATTATCATCGATTATTTTGCAAAGTTTATTATCTTATCGAGCAGTTCTTCAAGTCCCTGTATGAAATCTTCGTTCCACTATGCAGTATCAGAGTTTTGACATTTCTTAACAGCAGTTAAGTATCCTCACTATCTGAGTATATGGTAACTTTGTATGTGGTTCCACTAATCTCTATTTGCTCAAGTCTTTATGCTTGATGCTATGCCAGTTTTTGAAACAGATCCATCTGTAAATACTGTTATTTCGTATTCTTTCACTACAGGTCAGAGGCTTGGAGTCCTCGGCACCTTAGCCTCAGACTTTTTGAGCTCTTAGTTGTCCCGTTTATATGAAAAGACCAGTAGCTCTCATCAGATTACTTATCAGTCTTTTCACTAGGTCCTTCCTGGATAAATCCTTCATTGGATGCTCTAGTCCTAGAGAGAGGTTCAGCAACAGCATATTATGTTGGACCAGAACCAGCTCTTGGGACCACAAAGAAGGTGGTCCGAGGGCAAATACAAAAATGGGTACAAAGACTTCAGTGGAGGAACACTCCAAAGCAGGTACACAGTAAAACCTTCATAGGTGACACATGTGTAAACGGGCCGAAGAACTACTGAATATCAGTAGGAATAAGCTGAGGTTTAGTATTTCATTAGTCAGCTTCTCCGAGAGTTTTTGACCAGGAGTTTACTGTGTTCCTGTTTTTGCACGTGTCTCCAGTACGACTGATGTTTAGTTTGATCCCTCCGAGATATAAAACCTCGTGCAGCAGCTGGGAAGCTGAGAATTTTTCTTTGCAATCGAATATTAAGTGTACCAGCAGCTTTGCAATATCTTCGCATGTCCGTAGTTAACTAGTTTCAACAGGTTGGATTCTCTTATTGTTGTAACTTCTGTTGTTGCCTCTTGACGTACAGGTTCAATGTTTCTTGTTACCAATCAGATCGGAATTATATATAGTTCCTTTAAGTAGAAAGTTCCAGTTACGCCCATGTTCGATATTTCCTATCAAATCATCGATCAAGTGGACCAATTATCGTAATGTTTGGATTTCGTCGGTATAGACATAAAGAGAGAACTAAGTAGACAGTGGTAGTCGCCAAATTGGAGGTTAGAATAGATTCTATACTTATTTTTTTTCGACAACGGTTTTGCGGTTTAATAGCAGTAATTTTTGAACATAAAATCCCAAATTGTCAGTGGTTTAGTAAACTATATAAATGTTATTTTCGATATTGTGGTTTATATTTTAATATTATATTAGATTCGAGGAAATCTAAAAATTATATTACTAAACTTTATCAAAATTACACTTGATTATATTTAAAGAAACTATTTTGAATATTAAAACGTATCAAGGCAAGCTTCAAAGCAACATACTATGGTACAGAATTGATTAAAGATATTTATAAGAGCTTTTTTATTCATGGGACTTAACTGGATCATTTGTTTTAAACAGTAGTTGAAGTTATTGTTAAATTATTACTTATAACATTATAATCATGGAAAAAAACCACCTTCCCACTTCTTAGAAATCAGGAACCTAGGACATGCCACAAGACGGTATGATGAAAAAACGGAATTAAGCAACAAGAAGAAATGGGATCCAAATACCATTACCAGACTTGGAAATAATGCCAATCGATGATACACAGACGGCTCAAAAGCAATAGAAGGAACTGGGATAGGAGTGTTCGGGCCAGGAACCAAACACTCTGAAAGCTTGGGAAAAACCCCAAGTATCTTTCAAGCGGAAATCCATGCCATAAGAAAGTGCGCCCAGTTCAATATTGATGAAGGATACAAAAGACAAAGTATTATCATAATGATGAATAGTCAAGCAGCCATTAAAGCACTGAGTTCTTGTGTAATCAGTTTCAAAATGGTGTGGGAATGCCTAAACAAACTCCAAAAACTGGGCGAGAACAATATACCCCACTATTGATTCCAGGACACACTGGAATAGAAGGAAATGAAATAGCAGATAAACTAGCAAAGAGGGGGACTGAAATACCTTCCTGGGTCCTGAACCCTTTTGCGGAATCAGCCCCAATGTAATATTAGAAGAAATAGGTAAAGCCGAGAAAAAGAGAAGATCTGACCATTGGAAAGATCTAGTAGGGCTTATACAATCAAAGACTTTTCTGGGCGACTACAACCTGTTGAGATCAAATGGGAGATCAATTGTTCGAAAATCTATTGTTCGAAATTCAATATTCTGAATAGAATATACAAAAATAGATAGAAAACGAAAACGATACGACAATGATGCAGAATTTTCTTTAAAAATAAGGTTGCTAAATGCACTAGCTTTTGTTCCCGTACAATTTGTAGAAAAAGCATTTAACGAACTAGACGATGTAGGTCTATTTTCAGACGCTGACAGTCCTAAGCCTGTGCCTAAGTGTGAAGGGAAGTTCTCTTTTATTTAAAATGTATTTAACATAATTTTTAACTATTCGTTTCTTACATTTATACTAAAATTTACCACAACATAACTTCTAAGTAGATAACCACAACGTAATCAGATCTGGTGGAGGTTTTTTGTAATAACGATAAAGAATTTTTAACTGAAATTCGGTGTCCTCTTAAATTTAATAAATCTATTCCAGATATTTGATTTCGAAAAATTGATTTCGAACAATTGAGTTTCGAATAATTGATTTTCGAATAATCGGTCATTCGAAAAATTGATTTTCGAACAATTGATTTCGAATAATTTACCGGTACCCGATCAAATGAATGCATAAGTCGAAGTAAAACTGCGCTAAGAGTTTTAACAGGGATCCTAACGGGACATTGTCGCCTGAACGGGCATCTGAAAAAGCTCAAAATAGTAGAGGAAGAAGAATGCAGATTCTGTGACATGAAAGGAGAAACCTCCATCCACATACTTTCCAACTGCACAGCACTTCAGAATCCTAGAGCACAGTACCTGGGAGATTACTGGATAGAAGAGGAACATTTACCTAAGTTGAAGCCTGCAGACATCCTAAAATTCCTCCGGGAAATAGGACTAAAGGAACTACTAGTTTCTGAGACTCTCCTCGGGAATTAAGTAGAAGTGAGGGGGCACAATAGATCTTTTAGGTCTCAGTGAATGTCCCAAACACATACATTATTTTTTAATAAGAAGAAGAAGGGCCAATCCACTTGTCTCAATCCGTGAAAAGTTACCTTAGATATGAAATGTTATGATGTCATGATGTTGATGCAGTTTCGCGTAAAGATCATATTGTTATTAGGAATAATAAACATAATAATTAATAGAATATTTGATACATGATCAAGCCACATTGTTTATTATAGATTAAATATTTTATACAAAAATATAAATCAAGGTATTTCTTTTTTTCAGGGGTACTGTTTAATTAAAATTTTTAATCATAAAAAATTCATAAAAATAGTCTTAAAAAAATTCGAATTAATCTGAGCGTTTAAAGTGGGTGAAAATCGAGTTAAAGGTTGCGTTATAAATGGAACACCCTATATTCTACTACTATATTGTATTGTCATCGGTCCTTGATAGGTGTGCAAAAAAAATTTGATTTAATCGATAAGAATCGAGTCTAAAGGTTGCGTGATAAATGGAACACCCCATATTCTACCATTTTTATGACTTGTTTCGACAAAGTTTCAATTGTTCAACTTAATTCATGAACTGTTTAAGTTAATTCAAGAGTTTAACAAATATTGTGAAAAATATTATAAATATAAGTTTTAGCTTCTGTTTTTGGAGTAGGTACCCATTATTAAAAATAATGAGCTATTGTTTAACCAAATGATTCTTATTTTCTATATTGTTATCGAAATTATATGTGTAAGTATGTTTTTATGTAGCACTATATGTAGGGTGAGTCTAAAAACCAATACAATAATAATAGATTATATACCTATTTATAATATCAGTTTACAATAGAAAGAATTTCAGTAAATGATGATAGAAAATTAAAATAAGTATGGTGCTTGAATATGAAATTTTTATTATTTATATATTTAAAAGTTACACTTCACTAGATTCTTAATTAAATTTTACACCCAGAAAAAATGTACTGATATCTGTGACAACGAAGTTATAAAAAAGAAGCGACAGTAAACTTTTTCCATAGATATCGAAGTTTTGTTGTGTTTTTCAATTATTATCATCTATCACTTGAATGACAGCCACAAATTGTACAAAATTTTGGCGCCATAACTAATAAATGTAATTTTGTAAGCAAAACACAAAAAAATCTGTAAATAATCAAATAGCTTACAACAAAGAAAATTCTTTGGTTAACAATAGAATCACATGTCGTTGACAGATAACGGGCTTAAAATGGCGACTGTCAGAAATGCGCACTCAGAAAATGAGTTGTAAAATAGCACAAGCTTCGTTTCTTCTTGGGATGATGTATTCTGTGTTATGAACGTACTCGTTATGTCATCAGTCATTTTTGGTTAAGCGCGAATTTTAAACTAACGGCATTTTTATTCAAATAATCTTATCTCGATAGGTAATTTGAAGCGCCAAATATGTTACAGACAATCTCCTGGGTATACAAAATTATGTTGCACAAGTTTTTGTTGAACTACTATCCCTGAATTCTCAAAATATTTGAATTTGTCCATTATTGACCTAGGTTAATAATAGAAAAAATTACTAACCACTAATAGAGAAATTCAACTTCTCAGTTGGCTAGATGAAGCAATAATTGTCAACTTTACAGCTAGCAGAGGAAAAAAATCATTAAATGGGGTGGGATTTTTTATATTCGTTATTATTTGTCTACGTATTAAAATTCAAACGAAAATATTCTTATTAAGGCACTAAACGCCGAACAACGTCTTCTTTTCACAACAGCCTCGGGTATAATCGGAAGCTGCTCGTTCTTGACGGACTTGCCTATAATTATCTTTGACAAGTCGGAGATATATTGGTTTGGAGGACTGTTATTAGCGTTTATTATAGCAAACCCATAGAAATATATACTGAAATTATCGAACGGTTCTTCGAATCAGAAAAAATTATTGTCGATTGTTAGGTACTACAAAGATCGAGTCCGTTATAAAAATAGAAAATTGTTTGGAAATTTTAATGGAGGAAATATAAAGTATGAAGAATATCTAAAGGGATAATTATTAAAAGAAATATTTATAAAAATTTCTAGTAGTGTTTTTTTATAGTTTCAGTTTTGTGGATGATTATATTTAATTGCATTTGATGACTTCAAACAAAACGGACAAAAGCTTACATTTGGTGACAATTATGGAGACAAAAGCTGCATTATGCAAAAAAATATAAAGCAGCTTTTTAGTGGTAGACTGTGAGCTCTTAAATTTTTATTTGTAGAGCAAACTAGCAGAAGTAGCAGATGAACTAGTAAAGAAGAGGATTGAAACCTCCATCCACATATTTGCGAATTGCACATCAATTCAGAATCATAGGGCACAGTACCTTCGATAGAAGAGGTACATTAGCCTGGAGATATCCTGAAATTCCTCGAGGGGAAATGGGACTAGAGGAGCTACTAGTCTTTGTAACCAAGTAGAAATAAGGGACACAATAGATTTTCTAGGTATCAGTGAATGTCACCCCAATTATATAAGTATAAATTTGATTGAGAAGTTGATGACTGTACCTTCCTGAGAGTACTTAGATGAAAATTCCGTAGATATTCCACATTTTTATATTATTACGGTATTTGCAATACCACATAAATATTGAGTGAGCTTGGTACACGTTTTTTCCGTGTGTACTTGTAAGTTGCAGGTAGGTACAACAACATCATAATTTTAGCGGTACCTATCAAATGAACCATAATGAATCCAACCTTGCTACATGACCGCAAGAAAGATTCCACAATTATGGTCGTTGGAAAGTGGTACTGAAGTACGACCAACATCCCACAAAACATTATAATAAAATATACCTCAGGGCTCGATTATTAGAAAACGTACTCATACGTAATTTAAAGTGTGGTTTGTAATTCAAGGAAATATCTTCACGTCTTCAAAGTCGAGATTGGCCATCGAGAGTGTCTAATGATACGGTATCGGCTACCGCTCTCGCGGTACCACAGGTTTACCTCACGGGCACTTCTGGTACTCGGTACTGACGACTAGTAGCTTTTCATGCGATTTTTTTTTCCAAACTTTTATAAATCGAGTAATTTCTAGACGTAGATATTAGTAAATGAGAAATATCTCTTGGCGGAAAAAAATACCATTAACTTTAGTCGAATTGGTTGTTTTTGAAAGAGGATAAGTAACTTTTTAACCTTTTTCTTGTTAGATGATGTTTTATACGTTTTTTAATTGAACGCATCGTTTGGTGGTGAAAGGGATCTTCTCCGCCTGTCTCTTATGTCATTTTTAGCCAACTTTGCAATACCCTTTTTTCATATAATATACACTTTCTGGACAATTTTTCGTCCAGAAAATAACGTTTTGCCGGTCAAGACCGGAAAATGGACGCCAGGGACCGGAAAAAGCTTTTTTCTCCGATCGTGGGAGAAGTGACACTATTTTGACCTGTTTTCTATACGCAAAGCTCAACATTCCAGAATAGTGGGCAGATGCTAAGCACATTTAATACAAAATTCCAATTGATGAAAAAAATAATCTTCTAAAATACAACTCGTTCTTCAAATTTTATCACATAATTCTTTATTTTCATCACTCAAACTTGTTTATTTGAGGCAAAAACATTCAAACAAACCGAATTTAGATAAAATCCCTCGTCCTAACGGACTCGTGATTTTATCAATCGATTTGTTTTCATATTTTTGCCAAATAAACAAGTTTTCGTGGTAAAGAAAAAATTATCGATCAAATTTGAAGCAGTCGTGGTATTACCTTTGATAATTATTGCTGCTAAAGAAGGTGGTAAACAGGTGCAAAAAATAAAGAAAAATGTGTCTAAATGGAAGATGATTACTCTAGTTACACTATTAAAAAATTGTGATTAAATAGTCACGGATATGCAAGTTATCTGTGGGGAGCCCTTGTAGGTGAATAAACCATTTTTCTGTATAGAATACAAGCTTAAATTAATACAAATTCCAGAAAAACAGCTTTTATTCATTATCCCAGAAAAAAGTGTGAAGATAAGCAGCCTTGAGACAAAACTAGTGGAAGTTCTATAGAAAATATTCGAAATCATTATTGGGAAAAGAAAAATCCACCTTCTCTCGCAGATACCTCCATTGAATGTGAAAAATATCAATCCTATATTAACAGAAGCAATATTTCTATGCTCTATGCTCTAAGCTCTAAGCAATTATAAGCATTCGAAAGTGATATGAAAATGGAGTTCGACTTTTTCAAACATAGCTATCCATTTTTTTATTAAACCAGAACAAATTTGAGAAAATTAAAAGTGCATTTGATTATATTTTTCAAAGACTTTTCCAAATCTGTTATTATTTTTCATGAGCGCTATGTGGTAAAAAAGTTATCTCGTGTTTGACAGTTTTGTACAGGAATCCCCATGTCGCATCTTATAAATAACAAAGTGTATACAGGGTGTTTCTAAATTCATGCGACAGAATTCTGGAGGGGATTGCTCGCTTAAAAATAAGATGGGTCTCTTTCATAACAAATTTTCCTCAGCCCTCCACTCTCCTAGATATCACCCTTGAAAGGTGGTGACTGAAATTAAGTTTTTATTTTTTTTTCTAATATATCAGTAGAGCTAGAAACTAGAAACTTATATCTTCACCGTTTTCCACTCAATTTATTGAAAAAATTATGAATTATAAAAAGCAATTAAAAATAACCACCTAAATGAACATAAATCAGATTTATTATGCAATATTAAAAAACTGTTGTGTAAAATGGGCGCGTGGGGCTTTGCCACGCGCAAGTGCGAGGTTTAAAAATGCCTTCACTACCATGGTGTATATACAATTTTTTCCGCTACTAGCCAAATTTAAGACAAACATTGAAAATAATTCACAAACGCACCACGAGAAGCGTTTACCCCGTCGTCTGACTGACAAGTACACTATCAGTTTTCGATAAATTATGAACGTACTCGTTATGTCATCAGTCATTTTTTGGTTGAGAGCGAATTTTAAGCTAATGTCATTTTTATTCAGATAATTTTATCTTGATACGTAATTTCAAGCAACAAATATGTCAAAGACAATCTCCTGGGTATACAAAATTATGTTGCACAAGTTTTTGTTGAACTACTATCCCTTGATTCAAAAAATATCATTTGAATTTATCCCTTATTGACCTAGGTTAATAATAAAAAGATTCGTAACCCCCAACAGAGAAATTCATTTTCTCAGTTGGCTAGCACACGCAATAATTGTCAACTTCACAGCTAGTAGTAGAAAAACTATTATATTAAAGGTAACGTCAAATCTGACATTAATAAAACTATATATTTTAGCGTATATCTTAATACGATCAATAATGAAAACATTAACAAGAAAAACAAATCGAAAATTCATCACATCACACCATGCGTGTCATTATTTGGTTTCGTAATGCCGTTATGGGTTACACGCACTAATTTGGACGAGTATGTAGATCAAGTTGGCATGACAAACACGCCAAACATATGTTTGTGTTTATATAGAGTGTTAGTGTGTGAAAAAGCCTTATGCTGTTATTTATTGTGTGTGCTGGACCACATGACACGACGACTTTGAGAGTCGTTTGTCACCTACGACATTCGTTATAGACGGTTTCAATTTATTTTTCTGGAAATTAAATTCTAATATCTTATTTTGGTTACAATAGAGTGTGGTATTTTCGAAGCAGTCACTTTAACCTCTTCCAAGCTTGAGACAAATTCAATCACACGAGATACGTATTCCAAAATCGCTGGTGTCAGAAAGCTTTAAGCCGTTTTGACGCAGGAACTTTAAAAAATACCTATAAGTATTGAGGAATCTTGAAACTTATACTCTTATGAACCCGAAAATCTAACTAGTCATCTAACTAAAATTTAATTGGAAGATTAACAAGCTGCTTCTGCTTATTGGTACAGGGTTATTCATTATAAATTACCCACCACCTATCATCGTTATTATTACTTTTATAAAAAGAAGTATCAAATAAAAGTTGTTCGGTTACAGCTGAATTTTCTTAATATTTTATCAAAAGTACAGTAGCGTGCAAATTCAAGGGGATACAAAAAATAATAGCTCCTTTTTAAATGGGACACCCTGTATATTTTCACATTTTTGGAATGAACTTTTTTTTCTGATTTCAAAAATATATAGGTAATATGCTAGCCCTACCTTGTACCATTTTTGAGTTAGGAAAAGTTGAAAACCTGATTTTTAGTAATGTAAATATGAAAAAGATAGGTAATTTATCAAAGTAAGCTAAGAAAATTACAACTAATATGTTTGATAATTAACATTTTTTAGATAAAGTAATTAAATTATAAAGATAAAGTAATTAAATTTATTTATAAATTCTCTTAAATAAATCTTTGTTTTCTGTTTTGTATGGGTATATATTTTGAATTTTTATTTCTTGCTGAGAACCATTTTAATTACTTTATATGAAAAACGTCAATTATCAAATGAGTATAAGTTGTCATTTTCATAGCTTACTTTAATAAATTATCTTTTTCATATTTACAGTAATTACTAAAACTAAGATTTACAACATTTCATAACTTGAAATCGGTACAAGCTAGGGGTAACATATTTTCAAAATCAGAAAAAAAGACCATTCCAAAAATGTGAGAATAAACAGGGTGTCCCATTTAAAAAATAACTATTATTTTTGGTATCCCCTTAAATTTGCACGCTACTGGACTTTTGATAAAATATTGAGAAAATTCAGCTGTAACCAAACAACTTTTATATAAGACTTTTTTTAAGTAATAATAACGATGATAGGGGGTGGGAAATTTATAATGAATATAGGATTTAGGATTTGCTGAATTTCAAAAAACCAAACCTCTAAGACAACTGATATCCCACACAGCCTGAAAATATTTTTTAAAGAAAGAAAACACGGATTGCTGGACCATCCTCCATACACTCCTGACCTAAGTCTCAACGACTTTTTTCGGAGCAAGTGTTAACAATTTATACAGGGTACTGGGTGGGCCATAGAAGTACAGTACAATCTTCACTTCAAAATATTGCGATTTAAACCAATTAAACTCAATAAAATGTTGTTATCAAGAAAGATACAGGGTGTTGAATATGAAATTTCAATTTTCGTTTTCCACAATAACTTTAACGCACAAAAATTTGAGGTTAGGGGTTTTTGGATATGAGAAATCATAAGTTTGTATCTATTTCCATGTATTTTGTAGAGGGCGCCACATAGGCTACGTATGCGGCTTAAATGTACGCAAAACTTTTTTGCCTTTTACATTAGCGCTACTTTTATAAAAAATTATTGAAGCCACATCATTACAGCATAAAAAATGTAGGTATATCTGTTAGTATCCCCAAATCTTTTTTAGTATTAACACATTAGGCTAGGGTATAGTAGCAGTTAGCATGAAAAATAAGTATGGTACTTTTAATATCTAAAAATAATAATTATGGTACACACAACTACATTTTTCGAACGTAATTTCATTAAATAATAGTAATAACTCGAGTAACAATAGTTAGTTAATCACTAAAATGTGATTATCTCTAAAACCGTTAAGATTTGGGGATACTAACAGATATACCATTTTTTTTGGTGTGATAATGTGGCTTTAATTATTTTTCACAGAAGTAGCGCTTATGTTGAAGGCAAAAAAGTTTTGCGTACATTTATGCCACATACGTAGCCTATGTGGCGCCATCTGCAAAATACATAGAAATAGGTACACAATTATAATTTTTTATATCCAAAAAACCCCAACATCAAATTTTTGTGCATATACGTCAAAAAGCTTCAAAGTTATTGTAAAAAACGAAAATTAAAATTTCATGTTCAACACCCTGTATGTCTCTTAATATTAACATTTTATTAAGGCTAGTTGATTTTAATCGCAATATTTTGAAGTGAAGATGGTCTTATCTTGTTTGTAAGAATAAGGTGTCACTCAGTATAGTAATATCTGCCAGGCAGGTGGGGTCATTATTCTTTATTAAAATCTAACTTCGATGTTAATACAGGTAGGTGGAAGAAAAAGTGGCAGCATGGAAGAGGTATGTAAATCTATTGGATTTAGCATATAAAATCAATTTTCACTGACATGAAATGGCAGGAAAGATGAATAATCCAAAGGTGAACAGTTATTTATAAAATTAATGTTAATTTTAAAATTGATGCAGTAGTAATAGTTATGGTGAGCTAATTTGTTTATATTTATATCATTTTAAACAACGAGAGCATAAAAACTGGAATAAAAAACAAGTTCTAAAAACCTCACAGTTAAACTGATGCTCTGATTGAGTTGAAATTTGGTAGATTTATGAATATTTGAGACCCAAATACGGAGTTGTACAGTAAATTTCATTAACTGTAGATATGGGGGTCACTTCACACAAATATTCAAATTATTTTACAAGAAAATCATCCTCTCCTTGTCAAAAAAAGTATTTGATGAACACATAACTTGGAAATCGAATAAGATATCGAGAAACGGTTTTAGAAATTAAAATACTACTTTCACGTTGTTGCTAATTAAGTATTTTTTAAATAGACTCCAGGAAAAAACTTGTTGCTCTGTTGCTGCTCTGCTCCCCACGAATACCTCAAATTCCTATAAAACCATATATTTTTTAAAAGTAGAGGCCTAAGCTTATCCGACGGTACGAAAACATACAGGGTGTTTCATTTAAAGTCTTCAAGTTATTTATCTCCAAAAAACCCAAGTTTTTTCCTGGAGTCTACGGAAAAAATATTAAATTGGCAATGGCATGGAAAAAAAATTTTAATTCCTGAATTAGTTCTGGAATTCTCCAGTTTCCCAAACATTCCATTCTCATATTTCGAGGAAAGGATGAAAAGTATCTCTTCCAAAACATAAGATAGAGATGGCTATCCAGAATGATATAATAAAGGTGAGTATGTGTTATAAAATGTAAGCTTTAGTACAGTGTGTACATAAAGTAACGTAACTTGTTCATATTTCGATTTCCGTTAGGTTTACAAACAAAAATGTTGAATAAGTTGTTTCAAATAATCCAGACCATCTGTATAAGTCGATTAGATGAATATAGGGTGCACCGTTGCTTCAAAATAACAACATATTTTTTAAAATAGTAAAACATATTTATATTTTCAGTTTTCCATAATCTATTAAATTACAAATAAAAACTTATAATTCTACCTTCAATCATTCCAAAGTTACATTGGTTTGAATCTAAAATTATGAAAAAAATGTTAATGTCAAAAAAGTAGTAGGTTTTTCTGCCATTAATATTAATTAATTACAAGTTTCCCGCCAAAAGTTCTGATTCCCCGCTAAAAATTTCAGGTTTCTCGCAAAAGATTTCAAGTTTCCGCGGGAATCCTAGAATTTCGGTCTTGGCGGTTGTATTTGTAATTTAATAGATAATGAGAAACTGAATATAAATATGGTGTACTATTTAAAAAAAAAATGGGTAAATCAGTTATTTTGAAGCAACGGTGCACCCTGTATTCATGTAACTTTGGAATTATTAAAGGTAGAATTATAGGTTTTTATTTGTAATTTAATAGATTATGGAAAACTTAAAATATAAATATGTTGTACTATTTAAAAAAATATGTTGTTATTTTGAAGCAACGGTGCACCCTGTATTCATCTAATCGACTTATGCAGATGGACTAGATTATTTGAAAAAACTTTTATCATTTTTTTTTGTAAACCTAACGAAAATCGAAATATTAGCAAGTTACGTTACTGTATAAGATGAAAAGAAAAAGATTTATAAATAGACCACAAACTATAACTCAGGAAGAATCCTTCACCTGTGTCCGTAACGATGAATTTATTCCTTTGTCCACGACTACCTAATAATAAGTCAATATTTTACCTCCTAACTAAAGGTATATGGTACCCATATATCAACTGTCGTGAATTATGGTCATCATACACTGTAGTGTATTATGGTTCATAATTCACGACAAGAGATGGGGGTACAATATGGAATAAACTATTAAATCTGTGTATTTTGTTCAGGAAATTTGTTTCTGACATATATCGTATCTATAAAATATTGTAATTTTTAGTATTGATACTTTTCATAACAATATTTTCTAATATTAAGTATTTTAAAACAATATATTTATAACGGTAGGTTGTATTGATACTTTCTACAGTATCGCCCATCTCTATATATGTCAAATTATTTGAAGTAGCTGCCACAACATTTTGAGGTTAGTAATATGCCAAATCGCTACTGACTTTTATTTATTAATAAATAAATTAAGTGTCGTGGACAAAGTATAGTATTCTACTCGCAATTTATGGCCATAATTCACTTGGGTGACTTGAGCCCCTCGCCTGCGGCTCGTGACGCAAACGTCACCCATCGTGAATTATGGCTATCATAAATTGCTCGTTTAATAATATACTATTTATTCTGAGTAACTTCAAATTATTATATTATCATTATTATTTTATGTATAAAACAGTATACAATGGCATCTCAATAAAAAAGGAAATATTTAAGTCACTTACATTTGGAGAACCACTCACAGCGCCATCTCCAATCCAATACCATTTTAACTGCACCATTTTCACCATTAACCATCACTAAAAAACCGAATTCGACCATTTCCATTTACCGGCCGGCGAGTGCCACCACATTTATCTCTTAGTCAAAGGCATACATCACATAGTTTCTTTGAGTTTCTTTTAAGTAATACAAAAATTAATGAGTTTCAACAAAATTCTTGATAAAAGTATGAGGAACAAAAGATAGAATTAATAGAGTGAGGAATTTGTCTTAAACATGAAATTTTTTAACTCAAATCTGGTTCAGTATCCAGATTAATATATTATAATGGGAACTTTTAAAAAATACTTAAAAATAAATGAATATTTTTGAAAAATGTATTTTGAAAAAAACTTGTTAACCAAAGTACCTTAAGTTAGCGAGAAGTCCAAGTAATCTGGGCATAATAAGTGTCTTTAGTGAAATATTGAAATTTTTCTAAAGTTAAGAGAGATTAAAATTTAGTTTGGAAGTGATTACGTTGAAAAAAAAGATTTTTAAAACTACAAGTCTGTATAATAGTCCCCAAGGAAATTTCTGTGATCACATATTTTACTATATATACAGGCATACAAGAATTTGAAAGTTTGTGTAACCACAAAAAAATTTCTCAGTTGATAATAAATTGAATTTATGATAAACAGTAAAATGGAAACACCCAAAATAATGAATTGTTGTCTGGAAGATCTCGTTGTATCTAGTGCGTTCTGGGAGTGTCTTAAAATTTCAAAAATAATAATTTCCTAACTAATTTTTAGTAAATATGATAAATTAAATGAATGTTTTAAATTTGGAAAAAAAATTGGGTTTTTTAGAATATTTCTGATATTCGAGTTGTGAGAACATTAATTTTGTAAAAAATTAACTTAAATTTTTGACCAATTTTTATTTTTATATCATACAATTGATTAAATTTATTTTTTGTATTTAATAATGCTTTAAATTGAGGAGAAAAATTGAACTTTTAATCAATTTTACCTTTCTATTATCAAATAAATATTTATTTTGTATTTTTGATTATCCTTGTTTTGATAACTCAAATTAAAATTAAAAAATATTAAATTTTGATTATAACTTAAATAATTAACCGATTTGCTCACAGAAGGTTGCAGTGCTGAAAAAAATAACCTGAAAGAGAAGAAAAACAAACAAAATCCACTGCCTGTCTAAAGACACGTTTTGAAAAATTTAGTGTTTCAGAAATATCTGAATCTGAATTAAGCTATAAAAAAATTAAATCAAATTTTTGGCCAATTTTCATGCTTATATCATACAATTGATTAAATTTATTTTTTGTATTTAATGATGCTTTAAACTGAGGAGAAAAATTGAATTTTTAATCAATTTTACCTTTCTATTATTAGATAAATAATTTTTCTGTATATTTCATTATCCTTGTTTTGATAACTATCAAAGTAAAATAAAAAAATATTCAATTTTGATTATAACTTAAATAATTAACCGATTTGCTCACAGAAGATTGCAGTGCTGAAAAAAATAACCTGAAAGAGAAGAAAAGCGAACAAAATCCACATAAAAATATCCTCTTGCGGGGGTGTTTCCAATATATGATATATTTATAAACAAAAAAATGATAAATGGCAATAACATTTCAGGCATACTTTTTAAATAACAAAAATAGAAAATATAACTTTAAAAAATTTAATAGATTTAAATTAAAAAATATGTTCAAAATACAATCAAAGATCAAGATCCAAAAAAAAAAAAAAAAGAAAAATTTTGAAAATCTAAAATTTAAATTATAATTATTATCAAAACTATTTCTATTTTTGTTATTCGTCACAACATTCTCCTACCTTTAGGCATATCGCATTTCTTGAGCTGAAACGAGACCGGTAAAATCTGAAAACAAAAAAAAAACGAAAGTTATATTAGTTCAATAATTGTTTAAAGGGTTCAATAAACTCAATACCAATATATTTGTCCAAGTAGGACCAATTATTTTGCTGCGCTACTAGTTTCGGTAAGATATCACCATCATAAGGCTATAAAAAAATAGAAATATGGTATACTTAATATATAGATCCAAAAGTCTCATCTCATGACAAAATGCAATGTATTTTGAAACATAATGAAAGTAAATACAAAGCTGGGACAGAAAAACCTAATATTATAAATAGTACTTTTAGGATTTCATCAATTTGTTCTCAATTCATAAATCATTTAAATTTATGTTCAATTTATAATATTTGGTTTTGTGTTCCAGCTTTGAATTTATATTAAGTATGCCACATTCCTATTTTCATAGCCTGATGATGGTGATATTTTACTGAAACTAGTAGCGCGGCAAGTTGATTGGTCCTACTTAAACAAATAATATTATTTACTCTAATATTTAAATAGATAGTTCCATTTATAACATTAGTAGAGGAAAAATATTCAAAATATCTCGAAAAGTATTAACATCTGAAAAAAATATTCTTAAAGAGGAGGAAATGGCGATGAATGTTAAAATAAAATTACAATGTTTGTTTATAATAAGTAATAAAAATTATTATAAAATGGAAAATCAGTCATTTACTATTAACTTGGAAAAATTATTATAAGCAAAGTATTAGAATTTTTCAAATTTTTATGGAAGCATCTTGTCGAGTATGTGTATAGGAAGGGCTCCACTGAGCTAATTATTGTTACAAGAATTATTTAAACATTTTTTTTTTCAATTTACAATGTTCGAGAAAATTTTGTTAATTAATAATTGTATAACTTATTGAAAAATTAACTTTAAAAATGTTTTCCAGCGGCCATGAATTCTTTGAAGGGTTCAGAGTACTCCATAATTTTTTCAAATTCTTAAATTATTAGTTAATACCTTAAAAACATTAGTTTATGTAACCTGTTTTGCTTCCGAAGACGCGCGCGAATACCTACCCAAAATGACGAGCTGAGACCTGTTTGCAGTATTGAATTAAAATCATAAACAATGCAGTCACGACTTTTGTTAATAATTCTTTTTTTATTTCCTGAATATTAATACTTTCCGAGATATTGGTAAATAGTTTAAAAACTATCCAAATAAATTGCTCCTACCCTTGTACGTATGTAGGTATATTGGGGTGAAATTCTTACACTATCACTTACAACGTTCCCATGTAGGACAAAAATTGAACAAAATGATATGAGGATTGAGGGGTACACAGCACATTTACTTTTCGAAATACAGGGTGTTATAGTTTTACAAAATTAAATGTTTTAATTCGATAACTTTAAAATGGATGGATAAATTGATTTGACATTTGGCAGGTTGTTTTTAAATGTAAAGAAGCATATTTTGATGGAAAACTATTTTCCAATTTTTAATCCAGTGGTGTAGATTTGGAAGAGTATGTTACCTTTCCCCTCCCATTTTTTACGCCACTGACATTTGAAGAAATTTCTATTCAATTTTGAATTTCTCAATGGGTTTCACGTGAAAAATGAATAACTTTTACATATCAAAAAATTTGTAGTTTTCAAGATATTCAATGATTTCATGAAGTCTGCAAGATCACTTTTTAATCATTAATTTTTTTAAAATGTTTCTTGTATTTTTTTCAATAACTACCTAGTACTTATGGTTGGAATATGTAACAGGAACTAATTTATGGAACAACAATGCATCTAAAACATTCGGAGAAGATTGTTGAAAATATTTGTCCCAACTTGTGATTTTATTTAAAAAAAAATAGAAAGATGCATGCAGCTACAGCAATTATTTCCGGCAATCGCCAGTCTTTCCAAGGTATGCTATTTTCGATGAGAAAACGTTGCAAATTATGTTTATGTATAAATGTAAATGGACAAAGTTTTGATCATCTCTTGTATTTGTTGGCTACTTAATTCTTTTATTAATAAAATCACAAGTTTGGACAAATATTTTCAACAATCTTCTCCGAATGTTTTAGATGCATTGCTGTTTCATAAATTAGTTCCTGTTACATATTCCAACCTTAAGTACTTGGTAGTTATTGAAAAAAATACAAGACAAATTTTTTTTTATCAATTATTAAAAAGTGATCTTGCAGGCTTCATAAAATCATTAAATATCTTTTTTGATATGTGAAGGTTATGCGTATTTCATGTGAAAACCATTGAGAAATACAAAATTGAATAAAAATTGCCTCAAAATTCAGTGGCTCAAAAAATGGTAGGGGAAAGTTAACATATTCTTACAAATCTACACCACTGGATCAAAAATTGAAAATATTTTTCCATCAAAATATGCCCTTTTACATTTAAAAACAACCCGCTAAATGTCAAATCAATTTATCCATCCATTTTAAAGTTATCGAATTAAAACATTTAATTTTTCTAAACTTTAACACCCTGTATTTCGAAAAGTAAATGTACTGGACCCCTTAATCCCTATATATCACATTTTGTCCAATTTTACGAGATAGAGAGGAATCTACATGCAAACGTTATAAGTGTCATTTGAAAACACCCTTTATATCACCAATACCCTGTATAACATATATTAGTATCACCTAACCAGTATATTAACATATATTTAGTACTGATTATGTAGATATAATTTATGAAAAAGTTCGAGTAATAATAAGTTATATTTCCGTTGTGCAATTAGTTATTTTTCGATTTTATTTCCTAAATTTCAAAAATATAAAAGACGTACAACCTATCTAATAATAAATAAGTATCAAACATTAAAAATGTACCAATTTGTAAAATAAAATAATCAAAAATTACCTGAATAACATCAAAACGTATCGATGTTCACTAGTTAAATAATTAAACCACAATGTACAATATTCTCTGTCTCTTTGTTATACTTGTTTTTTCTGGAGCTAACAAAAAAACACCGGCCTACTGTTTACTGCATTTTTATTGGAGAATATTAGTCAGCGCCTGTATGAGGTATTTATTTAGTTAAGTTTTAATATTAAATCATTTACCTTATAGTTTTAGATTTATACAGAGTCGGCTGCGTTGCATTTTAATTTAGGGCTCAAATATACAGAGTGGTTTTAAATATGAAACGACTCACAGGATTTTAATGAATTTTAATTTGTAAAAGTTTTATAATGTTGACGATGTTATGGTGATATTACCATTCTTCTCTGGAGATTTATTTTTAGTTGTAACTTTTTTGTGGATCTTTTCGTTTAAATATTTTACTAAATTACTCACACAGAGATTTTTGAAAATTTTATAGACAAAGATAAAAATAAGTCAATAACATAACATAAAGTAAAATAAAATAAAAAAGTGTATGGAGAATACATACAGTATGGTTCAAAATGATAGGAATAAATTCATTATTTGGTAAACCGGTGATTTAAGGGAAAAATCCTGATAAACGTCGATTTTTATTTTTAGATCCCTTTTTATTTTTGACATCTATGTGTGCGTGTTATAATCATCAATAAATCTTTCAAATAACAAAGTGGGTCTTGCAATACAACAATTTAAAGGTCTTTTAAATATCTTTTCTTCACTATTTAAGTATCCCTCATAAAAGGAAATCAAGAGGAGTTAAATCAGGTGACCTTGGTGGCTACTAAATTGCTCCTCTTCGACGGATTTGGGAAGATGTTGTCCAAGCAGTTTTTAACCAAGACAGCGTAGTGCAGTGGCGTACTATTTGGTGCAGCTACACGTCATTTCTGTTTGGGAACAGCCGGTTTAATTTGGAGAGCGAAAAGTTCTATGGAAATTCTTAATATCCAGGACCTTTTAAGTTACGTTCATATATTTCTATAATAGTGGAAACGCTCTTAGTTTATCACCTTCGGAATAGAAAGTTATAGCGATAAGATGTTCTGTTTGTCGGAAATTTCAGCAGTACTCAAGCATTATTTTTACCTTGCTTGTAGCGGAAAATAATTGAAATTGCTTGAAATTATCTTTTCAATTATTCGAATTATGAGTATCTCTTGTTTTGAAAAGTGGATTTCGAAAATTTCATGTTAATGACTTTATTTGAAGGCGAAAAATTGATTTTATACAAAAACAAACTGTGCCAGTTGATTTCTCGTCCCAAAAAACCGCTTTTAATGAATTTTAAGGTTTTTTCATGCCGAAAACATTTTTTGTTGTTGAAAATTTTGAAGCAAAGGGTATGGAAATATTTCGCTAAATAAACTGCTCACTGCTAGCTCCCCCCTTATTGCTTGGAGTTGTCCATTCAAAATACACTACAAGATGTAAAATTTGCCCTTGAATCGATTGGCGAAGACTAGAACGTTCTATCTTCCCAATTAGTTTACTTATGAGTATCTTTTGTTTTGAAAATTGGATTTTCTAAAATTTCTTGACTCTATTTGAATGCGAAAAAATGATTTTATCCAAAAACAAATTGTGCCAGTCAATTTCTCGTCCCAAAAAATCCCTTGTGAAGAATTTAAAGCATTTGTTATGTCGAAACCATTTTTTGTCTGTCGAAAATTTTGAAGCAAGTGGTATGGAAATATTTTTCTAGATAAACTGCTTTCTGTTAACTCTCTTAATGGTTGGAATTATTGGCTCAAAACTCACTGG
>CAJUYG010000850.1:123319-137226 GCA_910591675.1 Galerucella calmariensis | reverse complement strand
GGTGAAGACTAGAACGTTCTATCTTCCCAATTAGTTGACTTATGAGTGAGTAACTTTTGTTTTGAAAACTGGATTTTCGAAAAGTTCATGATTTTATCCAAAAACAACTTGTGCCAGCTGATTCATCGTCCCAAAAAACCCCTTGAACTGAATTTTAAGCATTTTTTATGCCGAAAACATTTTTTTGTCGAAAATTTGGAAATATTTCGATAAATAAACTGCTCACAGATAACTCCTCATTTGCTTGGAATTATCCATTTAAAATCCACTGCAAGATGTAAAATTTTACCCTTAATCAATTGGTGAAGACTAGAACGTTCTATCTTCCCAATTAGTTAACTTAGAGTATCTTTTGTTTTGAAAACTGGATTTCCAATAATTTCATGACTCTATTTGAAGGCGAAAAAATGATTTTATCCAAAAACAAATTTTGCCAGTCAAATGCGTTATTATGGCAGAGGTGCATTTTGAAGCCCGAGGGCTACAATGCACCGAGGACAAAATAGCATCTCTCCCAAATGTTATATACTATTTTTTCCACGGTCTCAATAACTTAAAAGCACATATTTTGTCATTATGAAGTAAGTAGCACCAGAATTATTGTATTCGGATTTGAGCATTTATTCAGTAGTCGTTGAGTTATTGTCATAACTAAAAAATAAACAAACAAAAAGAATTGTCAAATTGAGGTGCTAGTTTGGTTTAGTTTGAAGTTTGTTTAGAGCACAATGAATAATTTGTGAGTCTGAAGAGATTGTGGAGGCTGCAAATATTGCAATTGCTGCCTACGAAGTCAATATCTTTATACGATATAGCCTAAAATCGGTTAAAAAGTGGTGCGCCGAGAAAAATGCCAATTTCAATGTTATCTTTTTTTGTCCGAAAAACGTTCTCCATAATGTAAACTCCCTTGGGAATAATCGACTACTTCTTTTTCAATTTTGATGTCATAGAAACTGATTTCTACCCCCTCCTTTAAAAACATTTTATTTTTGTCAAAAATTTTGAAACAAGGTATGGAAATATTTCGCTAAGTATATAATCTTCTTTGTGTTAACTCTCTTAATAGTTGGAATTATCGACTCAAAATCCACTGTTATATGTAAAATTTTCCCCAAATAAATTGGTGAAGACTCGAACGTTCTATATTTCCAATACTAGAAAGTCTGACGATTCACATGATCCTGGAGGAGAGATATAGCTTTATAAAAGAAAATAACTTTTTTTAAGACTCTGTTTAATAGAATAGCTCAACTTAAACCAGTTGTTTGATATTCGTCCTTGAAATGTTTTGTCCGACTGACCTCTAGAAAAAAATTTCCAAGGCACCCACATTTATCATCTTAATTTTCCATATTTAACGAGCGATTTACATAATTTAAACAACTCAGCCAATTTTCTCGATTAGTCTATAAATCACCCCCGATGTGCCCTCTAGCGAAAACTACGAGCAACACAACGGTAGCTTCTGCTTAATAATACCTTGTTCAAGATTTAAATAATTCATGATTTTAGCTGCATACACACACACTATCCTTCAATTCATATAGTATATGTGGGTTCGTTTATTGATGCCCTCAAATCACTTCCCTTTAAACTTTCTGAACAATGAAAGAGAGAAAGCTTGGCTTATTAAAGGTCTTTCGACGTCTTCAAAATGTGAAATTCTCTAAATTTTACCATCTACAAATTGACTTCACTTCAACCTCCTTCTGTAAAGATGAATTTTTAGTTATTGCAGTTTTTTGTTAATTGTTCCGACTAAATTTCTCTCAGTTATAGTTTCTTAGGGCATTTCGGACTCAGTGGCGGCACGTGGTTAAGTTTATATATCATATGACGCTTTGACTAGCCCCCGAGCACTAAGCCTATGGATTAAGTGGGGAATGGGAAACAATACGAGCGTGGTTCAAACAGCACTGGCTCAATTGGCGCGAAAGAACTAACCAGAAAAGGAATTTCTGGCAAAAACATAACAATCTGCACTGATAGTAGACAAGCCCTATTAGCCTTGAACAGACAACGTGTTATATCGGGGCTAGTACCAAAATATTTAACTAACACCTCGACAGATAACAATATTATCCTGAGCTTGGTTATAGGGAACGACAGGAGTGAAGGTAATCGCATTACCGATTATTTAGCAAAGGAAGCGACTGAACTAAAAATTTAGGACCCAGTGACATCTACGGCCTAACGACTTCGACAATTGTGGAACTAGCCAAGCGCTACACCCATGCTCAATCCCTTAAGAGATGGGATGGAATCAAAGGATGCAGTCTTGCTAGGATCACCCTGGGCGACCCTGGGAAGCTGGCACCGAAGAAATATTTGACGATGACCAGGAAAAACCTACGTTTAACAGTAGGATTTCTGACTGGCCACTGTCAACTAAAAAAACACCTCCATACTATGGGGCTAGTGGACACACCTCTATACAGGATGTGTGCTACCTATTATTTATTTAAAATAATAAGGCAAGATAAATTGCAACGGCGACTCAATGTGGAGAGCACCTCAGGTGTGAATTCGGAGACCAAACTAATATCAGTTCAGGGAGTAGTCTTACCGGTTCGCTGGTAATCCTACTTTATTTAAGTTATTGAAGTTATATTGAAGTTAATGAGATAATAGATGAAGTTAAGAAACCAAATGAATTTAATAAGTTAATAAATGGAGTTAAGGAATGTAATTGAAGTTAATCAAGAAAGGTAAGTGGGCGCCACCCTGAATAATATTAGTCGACTTGTTTTTCACCTCAAAACTCTCTATCAACAAACCTGGAAATGCTGGAAGGGAAGGAATATGAACAACCTTGTTAAATTTAAAAGTTGTATAATGATTTTTAAACTAATATCACAATGAATAAATGTTGTTTACGTTGTTTTACTTTCCTTAGTTTCTTCGGACAGGTCCTAGGTGTCTGATGTTAATCCATGGGAATTTAGTTCATGGAAACTACCTCATAGAAACTACTTCATCGAAAGCTCTTCGTTCGGAATGTCACGTACAAATTGGCAGGTACACAGTGCTGGGAAAGATACAGTGTATCAGCAATAGTTACATTCTTTTTTTTATGCGAAATTCAGGATATCTGCAGTAATTCGGCTTACAATTGTACTGTATTTTACTATTAAAAAAAACAAAAGAAGCAATAAAGAAATGTGATATGATACGATATGATATTATTAAGGAAATCTTATTTATTTCCATTCATCGAAGAAATCAAAGAAACAATATCTAAATAACATAAAAACTCAATTTTATTTTATTACTTATTTCAATCACAGAAGGCGATAAAAAAAAAATGTAATCCGGAAATATTATATTCTAGGTTGGTAATTAGATTGAATTATTCAATTATTTAAATATACATATTTCAAAGACTTCAACTATATACATGTGAACATTTTATGAACTGTATAAGAAAAACTAGAAAAACTATACCAAAGAATAAGATAAAAAATATATCGCTGTATGTGTGTATCTGGCGCTTATCACTAGGAGGAAATAATATAAAAGCAAGAATCAGAAATTAAAAGCATATACGTAAATGCAACTTACCATTCACATTGAATGCACTTTAGATCAAAAAAAATTTGAGGTACCTCTCACAAGAAATAGGGTATGAATTAAAAAAGAGTCGGAGCAGGTACTTTGTGGTACTATTATGCCAGAAATCAATATTTCACACAAATAAATCAAACCAGTGATTTTTTATTAGCTTAACAAAAATGGTAATTTTCAAATATTCACTCAGCGCGGGAAAATATGTGAGTTTATTGTGACGTCAGAGGTCTCGTTGCTTGCTTGTTTCTTATAGGCCAGTTCTGGTGGGCGGCCGCAGGTCGAGCCGATGGTTCCGATTCGGCTGGTCAGTGATCTTGTCGCTCGGGATGCGGTAGGCGGAGCGACAAGATCACTGACGTCATAAAAAATCAGCGCGTTTTGGCGCGCTATTTAAATATAAAATTTTTAAAGTTGGTTTTGGCAACTTTCCCGCTTAGTAAAAAATTTGAAAAAAATTTGGAGTACTTAACTGAGACAATCTTCTAATGATCTAATTGTCAAATACCCTATAAAAATTGTTGACCTTATCGTTTCATGGTTCACAGGAAAAAGAAAGCTTATTCTTACTACTCGCTCTTAAATTGAACCATGCGATGAGCAATGGACATATGTTGCGTATCCCTTTCCTGTTCACATGCTCCGCTTCGAGAAAGAATTTACATATTGGTAGTGTGTTCTTAATTTATCTCTCCGTCGCCTATAAATGTAAAAAAAATTTGCCTTTCAGCGGTGATCGTTGCTACAGGTTCTCGACGAGAATCACATGTTGGTAAGGAAAAAGGACTGGCTACTCGCCGTCCGGTAGATATTTAAATATTCCAATGATAGTTTGGATAGTGGCCAAATATAACGTTACATGTGTGAACAGGAAGATGAAACTGTCAGGCATGTCTTATGTGAGTGTCTGGAGTTATCGTCGATAGGAGACTGTGTGTAAGGAGATGTCTCCTAGTGACCTGTACACCTTCCTGAGAAGGAGAGGATGGACGATGACCTAGGAGGATAACTCCTCGGGAGGATGTACAATGGGTCACATGTGGCCTAAGTGCTGTGAGCCTAGACTCACCCTCCCTACTCTACAGATACAGATAGCGCCCTGGAGGCCTATGCACAGTAGGCAAATTTTTTTCGAAAAACCATGCTCAAATTCTGCCCAGAAGTCTTTAAAATCGTAAATCGTATGTCCTAAACTTTGGTGAAATAAGCTCTTACGAGAAAATCGGTCATAGAAAAATGTTTTTGATTCCATCCTTTGTCGCTAGGTGGCGCAATCTACAAATACATAAATTGACTTTATTTTGTGAAAAAAATAAATGCATTTTTCAAATTTTCCTCTTTTTTTTCATCCCATATTGTATACGAATGTCATTCTAAACAGTAATTTATAAATTCTCCATACAATTTGTATATAAAAAATAAAAACTTTAATAACTAGTATCGTGAATAAAGAAGGAAACTTTTAATACGAAAGTAACAATAGACAAGAAGTTGGCAAAATCCAAAACACCATAATCCATCGTTGAGCGACGAGAACAAAATCACCGTTTTTATCTACCGTAGGGTTATTATTACCGGGTTCTAGAAGCTCGCTCACTAATTATAGACCATTTTCAGGTTTCTTCAGCATATCCAGCAGGCCGAGAAGAGACGTGGCCTGACGACGTGACCGACGCCGTACAGTGTAGGTGGTTGCCGCGCTCTTTTCCAACAGAACCGTACTCGAAAATTTATTGATCAACTTTTGTTTGAGTTGAGCTCTCTACCATATATGTTTTCTGACATTCAACAATATTATTTCAAAGCCGTGGACATCCTATGGCAATTCCTCCACAATATACAAGGTAATCATAATTTCATCACCAGCAGGCGTAGTGGAAATACATATTCTTAGCCTTCATTTAACTTTTCAAATTGTTTTTTTGTTAATTGCACTTTCAGACTGACAGGTCAGGCATATTGCACTGGGTTCTCATGACATATTCTATTTAGTTTACATTGTTAACTGAGCCGCTTTCCAGCACGCAAACGAGCCCCCCACGTGCTCAAATGCTGGACGTAAGTGTTCCAGCTGTCATTGCGTTTGTAACACAGATTACCTTCCCCTTACCACTGGAGTGCCTACCGGATTTTTTGTGCTTGAGGCCCGAAAAGGTTGACTAATATTAATGAAATCATGACTCTTATATTTACGTATTATTCCAGCTCCAAAGTTGTGAAGCGTTTTGGTCAGCTGGAGGGCAGATGTGGTAAGCAGCGGATGCCAGACAGACAGACAGTTCTTGAAATTATCTAAAATGCCATCGTTTTGTTGTGTTGTTAAGTGTAGAATGCGGCAAACGAGAGATATAGTATATTAAGTATCAAGAACGGTAAGGGTTGTTTACCGGTCGACAGCAATGTTTGGAGACCGGTATTACCCTTAACGTTCGAAATGCTTATACCATTTTTTGCGCGATTGTATTGAAATATTCGAATTTCGAATAACATAATTTAAATTTCTTCGAAATAAACGAAATGTCAAAAGTGACATTTATACTTCTCGATCAGTTTAACAAGCGTAATATTTGCCAAAACGAGCGCCAGCGAGTTCTGCAAACTACGCGTGTTGAACAAAGTCGCTCTCTTCATAACATGTTTACGTACAACGTTTTATCCAATTCCGCGCTTTTATAATATTTAATAAAATATTCAATTACAATGGTAATATTGAAGTGGAATCAAATGGTGTTAGAATTATTGTTACTATGATGTATTCACCCAGAAAATTGACTTACTTTAAATAACTGTAATATAAGTATAATAATGTTTTCAATGTTTATAAATTTCAAAATACTATTGAATTAAAATAATGGGTTAATTGTACAGTTTAAATAATGAAATAATTGTCAATTTTGACAGTACCTACCTTATTAATGAGTTATTCTTTGAAACTCATAAACAGTTACGTAAAGTTTTTACATAACTATTTTTCATAACTGTTTATGAAGGTTATGAAAAATGTGACGTTACATAACGTCAAGGAGTGACGTAAAGTGTCACATTTGATAGCGGAATTAGATAAAATATAATTTGCATTTTGGTGAAATTGTTTTCATGCTATTTATTACTTTTTATATTGTTCTGTTCGAATCTGTTCATTAAAAAAATATCAATCTTCTTATTTTTTTTTGTTCCTTTTGTGTAATGAATGAAGTAATATATTATTCAGGACCACTTAAATGTATGTAGGGCTAAGACGTCGGTAAGTAATTTACTTACCGACGTCTGAACGGTAAGTAAATCACTTACCGACGTGTTAGACTTAGAAACCAGTAAACACAACCTACCGACCTGACAACCTATGTTGTAAATAAACAAAAAAGATCGATCGCGCAAAAAGGTATCTTTTTTTCGTTTTAACAAATCTAGATTACTATTCAATTCAACTCTCTGTGCACCTCAATCTGCTGCTCTTGAACTCTTTTGATCGCTTTTTTCGTCGTTTGTTATTTTAATTATCATTTAACTCAATTCAGAGACAGTTTACTGACTGCGCCATGTGTTATATCTAAGTTTTTATTATTTAAATAAAATATATATTACATTGACATTGTTCTACAAAGTCTGACCACAGAATACACCATCCCAAGAAGAAACGAAGTTGCGCTATTTTACAATTCATTTTCTGAGTGCGCATGTCTGACAGTCGCCATTTTAAGCCCGTTATCTGTTAATGACATGTGATTTTATTGTTTGCCAAAGAATTTTCTTTGTTGTAAGCTTTTTGATTATTTAAGTACATATTTTTTGTGTTTTGAACGAAAAAAATTTGTTTACAAAATTACATTTATTAGTTAGGGCACCAAAAACTTGTGCAATTCGTGGCTGTCATTCAAGTGATGGATGATAATAATTGAAAAACACATCAAAACTTCGATAACTATGGAAAAAAGTTTACTGTCGCTTCTTTTTTATAACTTCGTTGTCACAGATATCAGTACATTTTCTCTGGGTGTAAAATTTTAATCAGAAGCTGGTGAAGTGTAACTTTTAAAATTATAAATAATAAAAATTTCATATTCACGCACTTACTTATTGTAATTTTATATCATCATTTACTGAAATTCTTTCTATTGTAAACTGATATTATACATATATAATCTATTATTATTGTGTTGGTTTTTAGACTTACCATATGCTACATATAGTGCTACATAAATACATACTCACACAATATAATTTCGATAACAATATAGAAAATAAGAATCATTTGGTTAAATAATAGCTCATTATTTCTAATAATGGATGGTACTCCAAAAACAGAAGCTAAAACTTATATTTATATATTTTTCACAATATTTTTTAAAATGTTAAATTAACTTCAACAATTCATGAATTGAGTTCAACAATTAAAACTTTGTCAAAACAAATAATAAAAATAAACAATTATTATTTGAGATTCTTTGGTTTCACTTTTTTGCGTGTAGTTAACATTTAATTTACATTTTTTGAACATTTTTCTTAGTGTAACCTGATCCGTTATCTGTCAACGTCAGTTTGAAGGTCACGAAACTTAGCCCCCAAAACATCAAAGGATTTACGCCGGCTCTTTTCTTCTTTGGCTGGTGTATTCTGTGGTCTGACAACCAACTGACTTACACCACATGTCAAAACACACAAACTTCAACTTTAACTACTGATCGGGTTGCCCAGCACAATTTGGCCGACCTGTCAAAGTTAGGTGTTGTGGAATGGTCTTTGACATATAATATGCTTGAGCTTTGTAAATAAAAAAGTTTATAATGTATATCTCTCTATTCGGGTGCTCTAAGTGCTTAAAAATTAATGGAAATAATACAATGTATTATAATTCAAAAAGAAGAAACATGTATGGAGAGAAAATAATTTTCACAGATCGAAATACATATATTCAAAATTTTTATCAACTAACCATACGTTTGACTGCTGTTTTATTTTTTTGGGAGGTACAGACTCCACCCCCTTTTCTCTTCTACCTATTTTGATGATCCACCCCTTACCGGAAACACTTATAACCCCAAATTTACCGTTTAACTGCGTTTATAGCAATTTCCGAAATAAACAATAAATAATCTTTTAACCTATCATTAGAGTTTTAAAATAACAGCTGAAGTGGATAATGGATTCATATGGCGGCGATCTTCGAAATTATTGAAGAATAATTTTGCTTGGAGGAGTTTATTTTTTATAAATTACTGGTAAATTGTAATTGTTTTTACGATTTTTTTTTTGGTAAAAAGACGTTGGAAAACCAATTGATTTCATTGTTACGGTTATGGAAATTTCAAAACTATGATCAGGGTGTAGCTTCAAGATAATTTTTTAGAAAAAAATTTGATATTGTTCCTTGGACTTCGGAGATACAGAAAAAAACAACCAAAATCAAATAGAAAATTTCAAATAAAGTGCTTGAAGTATTGTTAGATTTATGACAATTCTAAAAACAAATAGATAGATAACTTTGATCATGGATGTAGCTTCAAGATGGTGTTTTTGAGAAACATTTTGATATTGGACCTTGGACTTCGAAGATACACAAAAAAAATCAAAAAGGAAATGTACAATATAGTGTTTAATTTTTGTTAGATTTATGACTTTGCCAAAAAGGAATTGATAGATAACTTTAGTCAGGGTTGTAGCTAAAGATGCTGTATTTGGTAAAAAATTTTGATATTATGGACCTTAGACTTCGAAGATACACCAAAGAAATAACCAAAATAAAATAGGAAATGTACAATATATTGTTTGAATTATTGTTAGATTTATGACGATTCCAAAAATAAATAGATAGATAACTTTGATCAGGGTTGTAGCTTCAAGATGGTGTTTTTGGTAAAAAATTTTGATATTGGACCTTGGACTTTGCAGATACCCAAAAAACAACAAAAACAACCAAAATCAAATAGGAAATTTACAATATAGTGTTTGATGTTTGTTGGATTTATGACGATTCCGAAAACAAATAGATATATAACTTTGATCAGGGATGTAGCTTCATGATGGTGTTTTTGTTAAAAAATTTTGATATTGGACCTTGGACTTCGAAGATACATCAAAAAAACAACCAAAATCAAATAGAAAATGTACAATATAGTGTTTGATGTATTGTTAGATTTATGAAGATTCCAAAAACAAATAGATAGATAACTTTTATCAGGGTTCAGGAACCAAACACTCTGAAAGCTTGGGAAAAGCCCCAAGCATCTTTCAAGCGGAAATCCACGCCATAAGAAAGTACGCCCAGTTCAATTTTGATAAAGGATACAGAAGAAAAAGGATTATCATAATGTTGGATAGTCAAGAAGGCATTAAAGCACTGAGCTCTTGTGTAATCAGTTCCAAAATGGTGCAGGAATGCCTAGACCAACTCAATGAACTAGACGAGAACAACATAGTCACCTTACTATGGATTTCAGGACACATTGGAATAGAAGGAAATGAAATAGCAGATGAAATAGCAAAGAGGGGGACTGAAATACCTTTCTTGGGGCCTGAACCCTTTTGCGGAATCAGCCCCAATGTAATATTTTTTCTACAACCACATTTTTTAATGAAAGAAATACAGTAATTTATATAGTGATTTTGAACAGAAAGAGCTTACAATATGATAATGAATAAAAGAATCAATTGAATATATAATTAATTGTAAAATTTGAGCTATTTTGTATGATTATTATTTTGATCTTGGTTCGTAATTCCTAAAATACTGCTTAATAGGTTCATGTTTTTATAATTAATAAATTAAAACAAATAGTTTACTAACTTTTGGTTTAAATTTGAAAATTGTACACTAATAAGAAATTCACTATTAGGTTGAATTGTCAAAAAAAGTTGATTGGTCATAGGTAGCTTTGTTTGACATTTCGGTGCGGAGAAGATTCATAGCGTGTACTTTTCGCATTACTTTTCCAACGTTTTTAGAAAGAATTAAGAAAAGGCCTGCTTTGCGTATGAAAATTTGTGTAGAAAAGCGTGTTTTGCATAGTAGTTATAGGAAAAAATATTAATACTTTGGTCAGTCTAAATAAAATTTTATTTCTATTAAATATAATTTTTTCATATAATTTTTTCAAGTCTTGGTGTCGTTTTTAATTAAAATTCAGTACTAATAAATCAAAAAATCATCTTAGCTTTTATGAATGAACCATAGCCCGAGGGAAGGAACAAGCCCCGGCAGCTCGAAAGGGGTACAATTCCCATGACCTATACTGTATTTTATTTCATTTTTTTTTTCATAATAAAACCGAGAGAGATTGTTAAGATGGGGCAGTACCTACGTGGGCAGTACCTTTGGTCGAGTGCTGCCGTAGCCCTCTCGTAATGTAATAAATGACTGCGGGTCCGCCCGGTCGAGGAGATAGTAAAAGTTAATTTCCGGCGGATGATCGACGTAAAAGGAGTGTAGATTTTAGGGATCGAACTTGTATAATTCTGTCTCTCGACAGCCTTTGACGGTAGCGAAGAAGCAACGTAATTTTAAAACGTTTTAAGAGCGGCAACGCAGTATTCCCGAGCGTTTTTGACCTATTTCGCAGGATTTGATCACAAATCGAAGATATACGTTTTGTTACTCTAAATATGTATTTTTCAAAACTGTTTTCAAATTTAAATTCAAATTCAAATTTAAAATCGGACTATCTATAGCGCATCCAGACCTACTGCAAAATATTGCATTAAAAAATTGCAACAATAGATATTTGTGTATCAAGAGCAGAAAGTAGTACTTCGGTAGTCGAGACAGAAAGTAGCAATCTGTCGAGACCACCAAAGGACTTTCTTACACACAAGATTTTTTCTACGAGCACACCAAAATAAAATTAATTGCCATTGTTTGTACTTGGCAATTTCCAGATTGCAGTTTCGTGTACCTATGTACGTAGGCAACACTTATTACATTAATGTCAGATATTTTTTAGATTTCCCTATTTCTTATCAAATTATTAGCTCCCTTTTATCTATAAATAAAATAAGGCGTGCGCCAAGGTAACTTTCTGCTTAAGAGCTCCAGTAATGTCAAATTATGACAGCTCGCGGAAAACATCAACTTTGCAGTTGCTTTTCAAGGCACAAAAGACGACTTTCGATAGTGGTCGTAGAAAAAAGTAATTTTACCATGATACCTGCTCTCCGCGCACACAAAGTGCATACAATCCACTTGTTTTCTACGGAGTTTCAACGCTATAACTTGAAAAACGACGAAGATATGAATTATTGAAAAAATGACGAATTTTCCAGTTTCTTTTATGACACCATTACATTCATTTCGTGCTCCGAATAGTCTATAGTATCTTTAAGTTTAAAATTAATTCCATTGTATTTATTATGAGAAAAACCTTGTAGCGTGTAGGTACTTTTGGATTTTCCATACTTCAAATTTATTTTCTGTGAAGCGCAAGCACCCAAGCTTTACGCCGTCTGTGAACCAAACCAAATTGATTCTAGTTTATTTCTGTTCTTCCGTCAACAGATGCGATGCTTTGTTTATTTTTAGGGAGCCGTCTCTTCGCCGGCACCACCTCAGCCTCCTGGTCTTATTGTGGATACTCGGACTACATCCTAATTAGTCAATCCGTTCCCTTTATTAGCTCATACAGCTTCTTTGCTGGTTGGTTGTGGAAGTCTTCTGGAGTCATTTGGGATCTACCATACAGTTTCTGCCTCCTGTGGTCCAGCGTCTCACAGTTGCATAGTATATGCAGAGCTGTTTCGGTATCCTTTTTGCATCTTCTGCATGTAAGGTCTCTGTTATACAGCCCCATTTTGTTCAGGTGCTCCTTTGTGAGAAAGTGTCCCGTAAGTTGCCCCGTTATGGTGCGTAGTTTGTTCCTGCTCATTGAGAGCAGTTCATCGCTACTTTTACTAATGGTTTTTTTATGAATTTCTTCTCATGTGTTTGCCTGGGCGTATTCTTCCAGTGTTGTTCTTTTACCCTCCCTTTTAACCATGATCTAGTTGAGCATCTGGGAATGTCCACAGCTGGTTCGGGTCCGTTCATCAGAGTTGACGATCCTGCTCTTGCGAGTTCGCCAGCTTTTTCATTCCCAGCGATTCCTTTGTGACTTGGGACCCACTCCAGTGTTACACTGCTCCGAGTCGCCAGTCTTCTAAGTTCTTCGCCGCATTCCCATACCAGCCAAGATGTTACCTTAGAGCTCTGAAGTGCTTTAAGGGCAGCTTGACTGTCACTATAGATCCTGAACTGCTTGTTGTAGGCTCTCATGTTATTTGCCCTTGCATATGCAAGTATTGCATGGACCTCTGCTTGAAATACCGAGGCTTATTTACCAAGCGAGACGTTTCCTTCATATTTGCTCGACTTTTTGTATATGCCGAGCTTATTCTTTGATCCGTCTGTGTACCAGATCAGTTCATTCGCTCTACTGAGTGGTAGTGCGTTCTCCTCCTCAAGCTCCTTTTGATCTTTGATGACTATCTCGAAGTTCCTAATCCAACGATAGTTCCTCGTTCTACTTCCATGTTTAAATTCTCCATACCAAGACTCGTATATCTAGAAAGTTTAATACGCTGAAGTTTTATTTTCAAAATATTCTTTCTAGCGTCCCACGATCGCATCCGTTTTATCTGTACGCCTTGTCGAGGATCTGACTAGAATCCTAGTTGGCAGTGAATGAGCCCCAGCTGGTAAAGAAGTTCTCCCAACAACCGGTCATTATCTGCGATCGGTGTTTAGGTACCGATATATAACTTATAATCGTTATTGCTTTTCTGTATTTAATAACATGTCAGGTGATGTGAAATTTGACTTATTTATAGCTCCTTAGAAGGATGGTGTATCAGACAGTTGGTCTACTAACCACTTTTTTTACTTTAATACGCGTAAGCGTAAGAAAATTATTATTAAATTGCGATAATTGAGATGGGCACTAAGATTTGTTGTAATTTGCTTGGCATGAGACTGAAATTATTATAAAAACAATGCCACACGCACAAAAAATTACCGTTTACTTACTACTGAAAATTAAGCCTTAACTTGACTTTAACATTTTCTTTCATGTCAAACTGTTTCATTTAAAATAAAGATAAAAATAATAAAATATGAAATCAAACAATTTTATTTTGTTAAATCTACATTGTATTTAAACATAAAGTGACGCGTTTCGCTAACACAGTAGCTTTTTCAAACGAATGGAGGTATAATGAGAAACTTTCTATTTATACAGTGCCTTAATACTAAATTATACGGATATTTAACAATAAAATTATAATCTATTTACAGGAAATGAAATGAATTTGTCTAAATATGGGATTAACTAAAGTATTTAACAAGTTTACCTGGAAACTCATTCACAACCATCCTA
>CAJUYG010000850.1:101562-120053 GCA_910591675.1 Galerucella calmariensis | reverse complement strand
GGAGCTATAAAAATGAATCTCCGTGAAGATACTGTCATTTGTCATACAAATTATCGTTAGAGCAGCAGAGCTTAACAGTAGTTCTGTGGTACAGAATCAACGGAATGGATAAATAGGAGCTATAAGAATGAATCGGGTCGATTTTCGTTGATTGAAGATGCTGTCATCTGTCATCAGTCATTCATAGAACCACAGAACTCAACTGGGTTTTCGGAATTAAACGAAATAGATAGAGAAGCAATGAGATTTGACATAAAACACATACACCAGAAGTGGATTACAAGATACTTACGTCTCCAGTGCCGCATATTTGGTAAGCCACGTACGTAACCACAGATATGAAGCAAGAAACGTAAAAAACGTTCCTCCAAGCAGAAATATTTTGTTCTTGACCTTCCAACATGTGGAACGCCACCAAGGGACTAATAAAACTGGCGCTCATGTGAATTGTTTGAGCAAATGCCAGTACCGGTCCTGCGAAATTTGGAGCTGAAAAATATTTATATATTCAATACAAGTTTGTAAATTAGACAACGAATCTTACCTATATCTACCACGTTGGCCATTGCTCCGGCGTAAGAAGCTGTAATTAGTGTTACGGCAATGAACCACACAACCAGAATCAGGGTAATGTCACAACCTAAATAGCTGAGGAAGAGTACCAAAACGCCAGGTACTACTTGTGCTAAAATATAGTTGAATTAGTTAAGAGTGGTAAATTAATACGTTAGAAAAGTAATTTCTATGTTCAAATGTTTAAAAAATTACTTTCCAAGCATCAATATAGAGTTACCTAAGAGATTTTTGATAAATATTGGTTAGAAATGTACCAATTTCTCGAACTTTAAAGATGACAAATGTTTTTGGTGAGGATCTGTAACTTGTAAGACTTAAGATGATTCAACTTACACAAGGCTGTCATCAATTTGCGTACATTCGTTAAGGACATGTAGTTCCTGGTGATTAATTTGTCTGCTATATAACAGAAGAATACTGATGCTACATAACTACAAATAAATGGTGCTCCTGACAGTAACCCATTCTAAAAAATAAAAAAATTCTCAAGGTTAGTAAATAACTTTTTCCTACGACCATATAAGAAATGAACATATATCGCACTCTCTACTCTAGCGGAAAGTTTCTCATATCGTCATAGTGAAGCGAACCGTGCGCTATGATATCACCCTAGTGTGATATCATATCGCACGGTTCGCATGAATTCGATTAACTGCATTAACTGCACTACAAACTGATTATTTTAAAAATAATCATATGTTGTAGGTACAGTTATTGAAGTTTTCAAATAAATTCGCTTCGCCTCTGAGATGAAATTTTTTTTTGTTTTTAGTTTTTTTTTCACTATTTTTGTCTAGAAAACATTTAATTTGAAGTAAAGCAAAGTTATTTGTATTCATATCGATTTCATGAGTTCAATTTTTATATTCTTGCAATAATTTCATATCGTTTGTGCTTAGTTTTGTTTCTAATAAATTTCTCGTTTCGTTACTCTAGTTTTTATTTCATTATACTATTATTGGATATGATTTGACTCTAGTGTCATATGCGAACACAAAAGCCTAAGGTACTTTTTAAATATTTATGGCCGTAGGAAAAATATTGTACAAAACTCGTTGGAACGTGAATTTCACTCATTTCATTTCCGCACTCACCGATGTCAACATTATTTTCAAAAAACCATCGCATTAACAATATTTGTTACAATTATCGCATTGTCGTAGGAAAAATAGTGTACATTACTTGTGCGAAAGTTATTTTTCACACTCGTGGGAGTATCTCACTTCCCACTCGTGTGAAAAATGTCACTTTCCGCACTCGTTACGTAATATACTAATAATCAACATGGTGGTGGAAAGTGTTGCAGAAAGAACAAGATACAGACTAAGTAGAGAGGGAATCATTAAAAAAAAAAACACCTCCTCACTTCTTAGAAATCAGACAACCTGGGACATTCCACAAGACGGTATGATGAAAAGTATAACTTATCAAAGAAATTCGTTACGGAATTAAGCAACAAGAAGGAATAAGATCCAAATACCATTACCAGACTTGGAAAGAATGCCATTCAATGGTACACAGACGGCTCAAAAGCAATAGAAGGAACTGGGATAGGAGGGTTTGGGCCAAGAACCAAACACTTTGAAAGCTTGGGAAAAACACCAAGTATCTTTCAAGCGGAAATCCACGCCATAAAAAAGTGCGCCCAGTTCAATATTGATAAAGGATACAGAAGATAAAGGATTATCATAATGTCGGATAGTCAAGCAGCCATTAAAGCACTGAGCTCTTGTGTAATCAGTTCCAAAATAGTGTGGGAATGCCTCGACAAACTCAATGAACTTGGTGAGAACAATATAGTCACCTTAATATGGATTCCAGGACACACTGGAATAGAAGGAAATGAAATAGCAGATGAACCAACAAAGAGGGGGACTGAAATACCTTTCTGGGGGCCTGAGCCCTTTTGCGGAATCAGCCCCAAAGTAATATTGGAAGAAATAGGTAAAGCCGAGAAAAAGAGAAGATTTGACCATTGGAAAGATCTAGCAGGGCTTATACAATCAAAGACTCTTCTACAACCTGTCATGATCAAATGAATGCATGTCAAAGTAAAACTGCGCTAAAAGTTTTAACAGGGATCCTAACGGGAGATTGTCGCCTGAATGGGCACCTGAAAAAGCTCAAAATAGTGGAGGAAGTAGAATGCAGAATAAGTGGCAAGGAAGAAGAAACCTCCATCCACATACTTTCCAATTGCACAGCACTCCAGAATCCTAGAGCTCAGCACCTGGGAGATTACTGGATAGAAGAACATTTACCTAAAGTTGAAGCCTACAATTCCTCCGGGAAATGGGACTAAAGGAACTACTAGTTTCTGAAACTCTCCTCAGAAACTAAGTAGAAGTAAGAGGGCACAATAGATCTTTTAGGTCTTAGTGAATATTACCCCAAAATACATACATACATATATAATCAGTCTGTAATAGATTCAGGTGGACTTGGATGGTACTTCCGAAGTATGAAAATTGCAATTGCTTATATTAGTGGACTTAGATCGTTATTCCAGTGGTGGGACACTCATTTTTGTGATTTGACCCTAAAAAACTGGGTCCAGCTAAGATTAAAATGGAATTATAGTACCTTTGGCTCCATCTATGAGACCGTAACAGTAACTCACAAGTACCAACGCTCTGTTAGCGAGGAATCGTTACTAGCTACTTAACTAAAGGGATAGATGGCAGACGCGAACCCGATGCCAACAAGTGTTTCAGATGCGGTCTTAGTGACGGAAGTAGAAATGCTATTTTTAATCACCAAAAAACCAAAAAAAAAAAAAAAAAAACTTCGTCCAGATTAATAAAAGGGGATACTTTGAAATAAATAAATTTACCTTTTCAATACTAAACCCGAGAATACTCTTCATATAAGTCGGTCCAGATACGATAAAAATATAATGTACCCAAATCCTGCCGAAGGTAGTGACGCCAATGGACCAAGCAGGAAGCGACGTTAATATTTTCTTCCACGGTACAACTTGCGTCCTGGAATTTTCGTAAGTGTTGTTGGTATTTTCTTTAATGTACTGTTGCTCTCTTAAACTAATTCGAGGATGCGTTTCTGGACTATCGAAGGCCAATAAATACCAAATAAGACACCATATGATGCCTATTGAGCCTGTTGTATAAAATACTGAGCGCCAACCTAGATGGGCGATTAGAAATCCGCATAGAGGGTAGGTGATTCCAATACCAATACTGAAGCCTATTAAAAAGAAAAATTTAGTTTTTTTATACAATTTAATGGGGTCCCGTAAATTAAAGGCACAATAAATCGTTAAGAAATATTTAAAATACCCAAATGCAACTTTTGTCTAACGTTCTTAGTTTGTGAGCTACAGGCTGTTAAAAGGTGCAGAAGAAATACACATTTCATTCCATATTTTCTCGGGGGATGGGAGTGCAAATTTAAATTTTTTTGTAGGTTATTGTCTCTTCAAAACACATCAACAGTATTAATTATGACAAATTCTAATAAGCCAGTGGCGTGGTACGAGGGGTTCGTAAACTTTTATTGTACCATATTTTTGAAACACCTTGTATATAGGCCTATAGACTTTTGTATGCAATTCTTGAATTCATGATTATTTAAGGGAAGATAAAGTGTTGAGAAAATATTTACGCTACTACAAATTTATTGTTTAAAAACTTAAACATAAAGAAGTGTCTTACTGCAATAAATTGTTAAAAATATTGAAAATGGCTTGTTCCATCAACAACAAAGAGTAACTTTTATGTAAAAAGTTTAATAAATAATTGCAGACAAAAATCTTTAGCTCTCAATACAGGGTGTTTCAAAAATATGGTAGATGCAATAAAAGTTTACCAAATCCTAGTACCATGCCACTGGCTTATTAGAATTTGAGATAATTAATACTGTCGATGTTTTTTGAAAAGACAATAACCTACAAACAATTTTTTTCATCCCCGAGAAGATATGAAATAAAATGTGTTTTTCCTCTCCACCGTTAAACAGCTTGTATCTCACAAACTAAGAAGGTTAGAAAAAAGTTGCATTTGGGTATTTTAAATATTTTTTAACGATCTATTTACGGGACACCCTGCATAAGGACGGGAAGTGAAGCTCTCCAGTTTGAGGGTTTGATATAATCGCCCAACGCTTGCGGATTAATTTTGTAATATTCTGCGTTTCTTTTATATATAACACATTTTTTTTATTTAGCTTATAGCAAGGCTTATAGTTTATACCAGGGGTCTCCAAACTACATTCCTAGCACTACAACATATAAAAAATTTAGACTTACCAGAGTTATCAGTTTAGCCCTAATGCTGAAACGTTTAGAGACCACTGGTTTATACTGTCCCACTGCTCGAAAAAGAACTCTCCCAAGCCCCCCCCGATACTAAAACCTCTCTACGCCAATGGCTGTGGCTCTCGGCTTTAACTATTCTTGACAGACAGTATTTTTACGTCGTAAATTTACATGTAATGACTGGAATGATTCCATAACATCCAATTAAATGTTTTGTATAAACTTTGAAAAACCCAAACAATTAGATGATATTTTTTTAAAAGGTGAAACAAACACGTGTCTGAATATTTTAAAATTTCGAGAACTCAATCAATTAAAATTAAAGCAGCAATGTAACTATTTTTAATTTTAGAATTCCGTAGAAAAAATATTTTAATATATGAATATAGTCTTCAATACTTACCTTGAAAACTCGACATAAATCTACTTCGCTCTGGGACCGGTATCCAATGCCCTACTAGGGCATACATCGCAGGCCAAGTTAAACCCTACAGAAACAAAATTTTATTAAATTTTTCCTTTTTTATTTTCCTCATTATTCATTTTGATTAAGGATAGGACATATTATTTACTAAATAAGAAGTCTACAGGGCATCTCATTACAGGACTTGGTATCAAAAACTTGGGAGATAGTAGAGAATAAAAATAATTATAGTACAATAAATCGTATATTTTTGGACACCTCTTTGGAACGGACGAACTTGGGGGGGAGGAGGTTCTTGGCAAATATCACGTAATTTTCCCTAATACTGGTCTTAAATAAAATAAATTGAACATATTGTTTTTTTTTATAAATCCAACGCATTTACACCCAAAACGATAATATTGAAAAATTTCACGTAAGTTTGGGGGGGGGGGTCAAAATCTTACTACAAGGGATGGGGGGGGGGTCAAAAGATCCTCAAAAATGCCTCACGTAATTAATTATTCTCATTTATGTGCGAAAATGCTTATTGTTCAAAATTTGGACTCCGATCGTTTTTTTGAATTTATTATCCAAAATATTTTTATTTTTCATTTTCAACACCGTGTATCTTAAAGATCAAAGATTTTCAAATATTGTATCACCAAATCTTTATATTAAAATTATTAAACCTAATAACCGACACCTCTCTACGTTAACGAAATATAGGACTCTAAAGTTGGAAACTAAAAATGTTTCTTTGTTTATAACTATTGAATGCCTTATTGTCCACGTTACACTTGCGAACTCAGGTATGGACTAAGTTCAATGGTTAAAGCGGTAATTTTTTTTTCTACGACCACTATCGAAAGTCGTCTTTTGTGCCTTAAAAAGCAACTGCAAAATTGACGTTTTCCGCGAGCTGTCATAATTTGACATTATTGGCGCTCTTAAGCAAAAATTAACTTTGGCACACACCCAATTTTATTTATAGATAGAAGGGAGCTAGTAGTTATTTAAATATAAACTGTAGAATAAAATATTTCAGTTGATTTTCTAATATGTTAAAGCATCCAACAGTATTTTCCGTAATAATTTAATGAGAAATAGGAAAATCTAAAAAATATCTGACATTAATGTAATAAGTGTTGCCTACGTACATAGGTACACGAAACTTCAATCTGGAAACTGCTAAGTACAAGCAATGATCGTAGAAAAAATCTTGTGTGTACTTCGAGCAGAAAGTCCTTTGGTAGTCTCGGCTGCCAAAGTACTACTTTCTGCTCTTGATACACAAATAGCTATTAAATATAACTTTCTTCATTTTTAATTTCCAACTTTAGAGCCCTATAGCTCGTTTAGGAAATACTTTTATAAAATCTCAGTTAAAAAGAACGCACCCAAGGTGTACCAAAGCAAAGTAATGACGTGGAAAAACTTTTATTATATAGGATAGGCGAATCGATTTCTGGCACAGATTATATCAGATATCAGATACGTGATGGTATTAATAGAATATAAAAAAATCACACACACAAGGATGCTATTTTTACGATAAAAATATGTGCACATGAAATTTATTTTGCATATTCAACTATGGAGGATATAAAAAGTATTTTGGTAATTTTAGAAATATTTTAAAATATGCTGTTCCTAAAAATATGTGTCACATTGGATTCGGAGTGATGACTACAAAAATGTATGGAAAGCTTTTATTAAAACAAAAAATTTCAAAATAAATTTTAACTACCTATCAAGATATTTGAAAAAAAAAATTCCAATAAAAAAGTCTGTAAAAATTTCAACATTCTAACTATTACGGTTTATGAGACAGTTATGGAGTCCTGAAAATGGACAACCATTTTATGTTAACTGGAAAAAGTAATAATTTTTTTTTCAAATTGTTGACTAAAGTATTTATATTATAGTCAAATGCAGTCTTATCATGCGGGTCATACGATTCAACAAAGACATACTTACTCGCCGTTTTTGTTTTCTTTTATTGCGTTTAATCATAACTTCCAAATAAAATCCGTAAGATAAATAAGACAGACTTATGCAATTTTGACGGGAGAATGTATGTAATTTTGGGGTAACATTCACTGAGACCTGAAAGATCTATTGTTCCCCCTTACTTCTACTCAGTTTCTGAGGAGAGTCTCAGACACTAATAGCTCCTTTAGTCCTATTTTCCGGAGGAATTTTAGGATGTCTGCAGGCTTCAACTTAGGTAAATGTTCCTCTTCTATCCAGTAATCTCCCAGGTACTGTGCTCTAGGATTCTGAAGTGCTGTGCAGTTGGAAAGTATGTGGATGGAGGTTTCTTCTCCCATTCCACAAAATCTGCATTCTTGTTCCTCCACTATTTTGAGCTTTTTCAGGTGCCCATTCAGGCGACAATGTCCCGTTAGGATCCCTGTTAAAACTCTTAGCGCAGTTTTACTTTGACGTATGCACTCATTTGATCTCAACAGGATGTAGTCACCCAGTAGAGTCTTTGATTGTATAAGCCCTACTAGATCTTTCCAATGGTCTAATCTTCTCTTTTTCTCGGCTTTACCTATTTCTTCCAATATTACATTGGGGCTGATTCAGCCAACGGGTTCAGGCCCCCAGAAAAGTATTTCAGTCCCCCTCTTTGATAGTTCATCTGCTATCTCATTTCCTTCTATTCCAGTGTGTCCTGGAATCCATAGTAAGGTTACTATATTGTTCTCGCCTAGTTCATTGAGTTTGTCTAGGCATTCCCACACCATTTTGGAACTGATTACACAAGAGTTCAGTGCTTTAATGGCTGCTTGACTATCCGACATTATGATAATCCTTTGTCTTCTGTATCCTTTATCAATATTTAGCTGGGTGTACTTCCTTATGGCGTGGATTTCCGCTTGAAAGATACTTGGGGTTTTTCCCAAGCTTTCAGAGTGTTTGGTTCCTGGCCCGAAAACTCCTATCCCTGTTCCTTCTATTGCTTTTGAGCCATCTGTGTACCATTGAATGGCATTCTTTCCAAGTCTGGTAATGGTATTTGAATCCCATTCCTTCTTGTTGCTTAATTCCGTAACGAATTTCTTTGAAAAGTTATACTTTTCATCATACCGTCTTGCGGCATGTCCCAGGTTGTCTGATTTCTAAGAAGTGAGGAGGTGGTTTTTTTTTAATGATTCCCTCTCTCTGTATCTTGTTCTTTCTGCAACGCTTTGACGGGAGAAAAAAGGATATGTATTTAATATTCAGCGATTCTAAAAAGTATTTCACCAGCGAAGTTTTCATTTAAATGTCAGTTATGTCACTTTGATAATTCAATGTGACAATATGAATAATAAGAAGCAATTTTCCGGTATTTTTCATCCTCAAGCAAGAGAAAATGGTACCCAATTATTTCGAGAATGAATGAAAAAGTGGAAAATCGTCAACCAGTGTGCAGGAAACATCAACCATAATTATTTCCTTTGGGTATATTTGTAATCTCACATTTTGGTAACCTCTGTATCTTCTGATTTTATACATATGGTTAATGACCTTTGAACCCGCACGATAAAAGCGCTTTTGACTATATTTTGAAATGGTAGTTATAAATAAAAATCTTACCGATGCAAATCCTTGTATGAACCGCAACCCTATGACTAATCCGAAATGGGTTTCACTAGCCCATGGTATACAAATACTGCAAAAAGCTGTCGCCAGTTGGGCATAACCGAACACGCGTTTCGTACCCAATTTTTGAGTAGCTAGACCTCCGACTATTTGGGATATAATATAGGCCCAATAAAACGAGGCTAAAATATAACTTTGTACTTTACTAGACCATTGAAGTGTGCCACTATACTCCTAAAAATAAATAAATAATTATAAAATTTTGGTCCTTCGAGCCGGATTCATGAAAAATTGTGAATTTAAGAGAAAATTATGTAAGTTGAACAAAAATGTATTTGTAGTAATACAGGGGAGTATCTAAACACCCTGTATATACTTACCATTGGCGCAATATTGTCACTGTATTCTTCTACTGCATAACAATATTCATTCGATGCGGTTGTATTGGTCCTAACTGGTTCCTTCACCATAGCTACTATCGCTATGTTTATGTCGTTTCTCATCATAAATGAGACCAAGAACCCGGACCATGATAGTAGATACAATACCAATCGGGCTGGAACCTGACCTGTAACAAAAAATTAATAACCGGTATCAGTTGTTTATTCAAAGATGATTTGGCATTTATTTTGATATCCTGTGAAGATGTTATGTAATATTTGCATAAACAAAAAAAACAATCTAAATGAGGAAAAAAAAGATAATAAAACGGACTGGTCTGGTGCGGCCAGTTTTTTGATCTGGATAATAAAAAGTGTCGTCATTAAATTATGTAATTTTGAAGTAAATTCATCAGTTTAAAGCCTCTCGACTCTTATGCCAGAACATTACACTTCTCGTTAGAAATAAATTCATTTCAGGGTAAAAATGAAACCTGGGCGGCATTAGAAGGTTATTATGCCGACTATCAGAAAAAAATATTATGCCGCGTTACAAAGATCATTATTCACCATTTTTTAGCTGAAAATTTCAGTGAAAAGAAGTAAGAAGTGTAAATTAAACCAATGGACAGTATCATCATGAAATAATTCATCATTTTTAATGGATCTGACCTTATGAAGTGGCAGGAATTGACAAAAACTGGGATTATCACATTCCAATCCGTATTAATGAAAAAATCAAACACTTTTTTCCTATTGTTCATTTTTTTAATAAGCAGTCAAGAAAAGAAGAGCCAAAGTGATCCAATTATAGTTTGGCAAGTTTACATGAAACTACGGGGCATCGGTAAGAGGCGAGGAAACATGGCGCATATCTGTTATAAACGTACAAATGGCGTACGGTATCTATTTTACCAAGTAAAATTAAAAATACAAAGGTCACTGACAATACCAACGCCACTGGATAAATCAATATCAGTCAATTGACGAAGTGAGAGGGAAGAACACTCGGAAGAACACACGCACGCGCTTGCTAATAAGAAGTCTGCTTTCGATAAAAATCACCAATTATGTAATTCGGAATAGAAAAACGTTTAATTATATTGTTAATAATAAAAAGTCCCTTTTCTAATTATCATCACTACATACTTAGCACTTTAGCTTTTTCATAGTTAAACGTGGCAATATCGAATGTTTTTGACTGCATTCCTTTCACGGCTTCAGATAAACTTACCAAAGTATACAGTATTTTGTATGTGCACCAACTAGAGTTTGTTTTTCCATAGAAATATCACATATTCATATTTAATTATTGAATATACACGGTGTCCCAAAAAGATTGATCATAAATTAAACCACATAATCTGGGATTAAAAATAAAATATGTAGTATAATGTACGACCAATCTTTCCGGGACACCTTGTACTATTTTGTACTTTATTATCGAATATAAAAATTCCAAAATTTCCTATGATTCATTCTAGTTTCCAAAAACGACCGACGATCTATTATTTTTAGAAAAAGTCCAAGATCATAAATAATTTTACGACAAATAAAATTTTACATAGTAAGAATTTGCGAAATAACAAATAATAATAATTTAAATAAATAAGAAATTATTTAGCAACAAGATATCAATGAACAAATATTTGTTATTGATACTTTGATTATTTTTAATTGAACTGTGTAATTTCAAAAATTAGCACAATAAAAATAAAATAATTGAGGGAATGTAAAAGTCAAAGATTATTATTTTTATTTAACAGTTTGAGATAAACGTTCCTTTATCAATTTATTCTTCCAAAACACGTCTGGTATACAGGTTGTTTCTACATTCACGTCAATTAAACCTTGCTATACCGGGTGTCCCAAGTTTTTTTATTATTTGATCTTCATATTACATTTATGAGCCTTAGTTTCATGCATTGTTTTAATTTGTTGTTTTTGTTTCAAAGCTGAAGTTTGGCTCGAAGCATGCGATAGGCCTGACTTGATGCCAAAACTATAAACTCTATACAATAGTAGTCATCGTTTATGTGGTGCTCATTTTTAACCAGACATGATTGTGCAACCTCATAAAAGAAAACTTCTTTTAAAAAAGGCTATTCCAACAATATTCCTTTCATCAAATACTGCAATGCCTAAAGACTTTCAGACAAATGATTTAATGGAAAATAATTTTGTTCGCTACTTTTGTGGTTATTTAATTGAAACATGTTCGGAAATTCATACATACAGCGTATGTGAGACGTATTCACAAGCGTATCAGAATTTAGACGATTCGTCTTTATACTGTTACCTTAGAGCTTATGAAAATACGAATAAGGATACTTTTGGAAACTTTAATATGCCGCATGAAAATTTTGTACAATACATCTCATTATTAGAAACATTATTCCAAATGACTTTTGAGAAAGTTGCTACGGAACATAATATTGTTGAATCACTTATAAATATTAGTCAAACAACAGAGTTTGTACATCCTTGTGTTGATTTTCCAATAAAATATTTTATGAAACTTTTCTTCGGGGTACGACTATATTACACATTAAAATTTGTCAATAAAAATTTTTAAAATCATAGCAAAATGAAAATTGTAATATAGAAAAACCAATAAATATTTGGTTTTGTTTTGTTTTATTCACTCATCAGTGTACTGTTCTACAATATTTAAGAAAAAACATTTAACACGTTCAAGTCATTTTAAAACTTATGCCACCTACGGCTATGGTAAAATGAATCGTAAAGCGATCCGTTCAAGGTCATCAAAAGCTCTGGCAATTTACTGGTTCGTTCTTATACTGTGGTGTAACACTACGAGATGCTTCACGAATGCATTCTTTAAAATCTTCTAAATCATAAAATGCTTCAACCTAGAATAATTGTAACTCTTACGTTGTCAGCAGTGACTACTGTTTCAAAAGCCGTCTAAAGTTTGGCCGCAGGAGCTATAATTTCAGCGAGAGTTTCAAATGTCAAATTGAGGAAGATTTTCATCTTTTTTGGAACTTTAGTTCTTTACGCCAGGTTATGTTTGAGCGACCAGGGGTCGCGACGCAAAAGATCTGACCGTTACGCGTTACGTTACGCAATGGTATGTTACGTTGCTTCGTTATGTGCCTTGTTTGCGTGCTTGTGCCTCCTTAGTCTCTCTCTCGTTTACCAAGCAGCGATTCATAATAATAAATATGCTCCTGCCGTGATTCGAACCCGGGCCGCCCGCGTGCAATGCGAGCATTCTAACCACTGAACCACCGATGCTATATTGAAATTCTATGCAAAACTGGTATTCGCAGTGCTAGTGATCTACTTGAATTTGTTCGGATAAATTTTTACTATTATTTTCATAATTTTTTTTGCGCGATTAAGGGGTCTAGCACATTTACTTTCCGAAATACAGGGTGTTGAAATTTTGAAAACTTGAATGTTTTAATTCGATAACTATAAAATGGATGGATAAATTGATTTGACATTTGGCAGGTAGTTTTTAAATGTAAAAGGGCATATTTTGAAAGGAATTATAGTTTGTGCAACTAGTGTGGATATGATGGTCATATCGCACGAGGACGAAGATGGAGCACGTCGCCGTAGGCGGAGTGCTCAATCGTTCAAGTGCGATATGGACAATCCACAAGAGTCGAGCAGCATATTTTTTCTACGACCCACTTAGGAAAAAATCTAAAAAATAAAAATTTCCATAAACTGTAATATAACTTCAAATTAAAAATTTAACAATTCAATTTTATGTTTCCACTAATTTTGTGGTAAACGTACAGTTCTTGAATGTCCAATTTGTATAATGCTACGGTTTCCTTCGTTAAATATACGATGCTGTTATAAGTAGATGTTGCCAGTCGGACTCCCTCATGAAGGGTACCGTACCATTATCTATAATAATGAATATTCTGCTAAATATATTAAACGTCTACCTGTTGTGGTTATTAATATCAAGCAGAATGATTATTTAAAAATAAAATTAGCAATGAAAAAAATTCCTCGCGGGGAATCGAACCCGGGTCTACCGCGTGAGAGTCTGGTGTGCTTACTACTCAACCACCAAAGAATACGCAAATTGTTTATCTATAACGTCAGATGTATTACATAACTTTTGCTTAAAAGGAACTAAAGTTCCTACCGTGTGTCCCGCGACACGTTCTACCTTTTTTTTTAATAAATTGACTTTTTGAACCCTTGCTGTAATTTTTTGTTCGTTTTTTGAATTGCATCAGAGGTATTTTAGTTGAAATTGATACTTCATGAAATATTGATGCTTTTGTTATTATTAATTGAAAAAAATACCAAGTATGTGCTACCGTTGTATTCCAAATAGAACGACACGCAATTTTCAATGACAATATAAAGGGGGTGCCCTTTGAAAATAAAAAGTGAGAGGTAGCTACCACAGGGCTGTAAAATGTAAAACATTTTTTTATAAGTCATTAGGAAGGTACTTTAATGCCATTCAATGCAATTTTTTTTATTTATTAATTATCTTGTAAAATAAGCGAGATATTGCCTGTGTACGAAAACTTGGGACACCCGGTATAATAGTGAAAATCGAGGTGTTCAATGTAATAATTATTTCACAATTCTGTGCCACATTTTAAGTGGTATTGTATATTTCAATACATTGTGCCTGTGGGGTAGAGTTTGTTATTGTCTCAACTCGACTGCCTCAGCAAAATATCGTGTCTGAAAGTGCTAAGTAAGTAGGTAGGTACAAATTTTAATGTTTTCAAATATCATTATTCATTATTATCAAAACAAATACGTAAGTCTCGTATTTATTTATATAAAATATCGATATTAATAATATACAAAACTAAAATTTGTCTATCACTAACAACGTATTAAAATAAAAAAAGCTCATTATATTTAACAACTGTATATTATAGATATTTCTATAGTAGGTAAAGTCAGGGCTGGCGCACCCATTAGGCTATTTGACATTGAAATTTTGTTTGGTTCTATAGTAGACTAAGAATTTTTCAATATACATATGTATATACGCCAAATAACAAGTGAAAAAAGGGAGGGTGGGCGGTAAAAGCGATAGTGGTTCTAGAAATACATTAAATACATTTGATTTTTTGAGTGTACAAACCGCATCTCAAAAAATTGTTATCAAAAATATATAGAGGGTGGGGCAGTCTTCTGACATCGGAGGATTACATCGTTGTGGTAAGAGATAAAACTTTGAAGTTTTGTGTGAGATAATACAGTAACTGAGGGCACATTTTGAAAATACTCTCGATTCTACAAAGTGTTCCAAAACCACGTAGCAGCACAACCTTACATTTTTTTAAATGGAACGTACTATATTTTGTTCAAGAATCGAAAAGATCTCACCGAGAGCGTTACAAAAATATAGCATTCTAATATATTATAAGGGTGTTTTAAAAAGATATGGCCTTATGTGTAAAAATTTTAATTTTTTTAAATTGCAATCGAGAGTATTTTTAAAATGTGCCCTCAGTAGCTGTATTAGCTCACACAAAACTTTTAAGTTTTATCTATTACCACAACGATGTAATCCCCACCCTGTATATTTTAAATTTTTAAAATTTAGTAACACCAACTTGTTCAGAAACATCTTCTATACAGGATGTCGAAGGACTTCGTACCAAAAACTTGGGAGATGGACTAAAAATAATAATAGTACTTCGTATAAAAATTTTCCTTTACTTCCTTCGATAACGAACTACAGGACTCTAAAGGTGTGGATTAACAATGTTTTTTATTTATTTATTTATAATTGTTGAATGGCTTGTTTTGTTTGGTATCGACGTCTCTAGTCATTAACTATTTTAAATAACGATGTAAAAATCGGTGTATTTATTTTGTAATAATTGTTTTAAAATCAAAAAACTTATTAATTTTACTAATGTAATCGTTAAAACAAACAAGTTTTAACGTCATTAATGATATCTATTATTTGTCAGACTTAAAGCAACTAAGAAATTATTTATCCGACACAAAACTTTAAACAGAGAAAATAGAATCAAGAGTCAATTGGCTGCGTTCCTTCGCTTTAATACACTGATATACCCTGTATAATTTGAATTTGTATTCACATCAATACTATTATGACTTTTAATTTGACAGATTATTACAATACATATACAATTATTGGAACTTTAGTTCTTTACGCCAGGTTATGTTTGAGCGACCAGGAGTCGCGACGCAAAAGATCTGACCGTTACGCGTTACGTTACGCTGCGTTATGTTACATTGCTTCGTTATGTGCCTTGCTTTTGCGTGCTTGTGCCTCCTTAGTCTCTCTCTCTCGTTTACGAAGCAGCGATTCATAATAATAAATATGCTCATGCCCGGATTCGAACCCGGGCCGCCCGCGTGCAATGCGAGCACTCTAACCACTGAACCACCGATGCTATATTGAAATTCTATGCAAAGCTGGCATTCGCAGTGCTAGTGATCTACTTGAATTTGTTCGGATAAATTTTTACTATTATTTCCATAATTTTTTTTGCGCGATTAAGGGGTCTAGCTACTTTTTGAAATACAGGGTGTTGAAATTTTGAAAACCTGAATGTTTTAATTCGATAACTTTAAAATGGATTGATAAATTGATTTGACATTTGGCAGGTAGTTTTTAAATGTAAAAGGGCATATTTTGAAAGAAATTGTAGTTTGTGCAACTAGTGTGGATATGATGGCCATATCGCACGAGGACGAAGATGAAGCACGACGCCGTAGGCGGAGTGCTCAATCTCTCAAGTGTGATATGGACAATCCACACGAGTCGAGCACCATATTTTTTTCTACGACCCACTTAGGAAAAAATCTAGAAAATAAAAATTTCTATAAACTGTAATATAACTTCAAACTAAAAATTTAACAATTCAATTTTATGTTTCCACTAAATTTGTGGTAAACGAATGTCCAATTTGTATAATGCTACGGTTTCCTTTTTTAAATATACGATGCTGTTATAAGTAGATGTTGCCAGTCGGACTCCCTCATGGAGGGTACCGTACCATTATCTATAATAATGAATATTCTGCTAAATATTTCAAACGTCTACCTGTTGTCGTTATTAATATCAAGCAGAATGATTATTTAAAAATAAAATTAATAATAAAAAAAATTCCTCGCGGGGAATCGAACCCGGGTCTACCGCATGAGAGTCTGGTGTGCTCACTACTCAACCACCAAAGAATATGCAAATTGTTTATCTATAACGTCAGATGTATTACATAACTTTTGCTTAAAAGGAACTAAAGTTCCTACCGTGTGTCCCGCGACACGTTCTACCTTTTTTGTTTGTCAATATATCTACGGTAAATAATTTAATAATAAAAAAAGGTACTTTAGCCTCCGTACTATGAAACGAAATAGCAAGGCTTACATAGAACTTGCAAAATAGAAAAATATCGTATCACATTATTTCTGGCAAAGCAAATCTTATGGCCTACTCGTATATCCCCTTTGAAATAAGTACCTAGTTCATTTTAGAGTTTGAGACTTATGAGCGGAGTTCTATATACAGAGCGCGAAAAAGCTTATCGAACCGTGCTGTTTACACAAATACGACAAGGAAAATATGAGAAAAACAACTTGAAAGAGAGAGAGAAAAAATAATTGTGCGCACGCATCGAGGCGTGTACTTAGTTCCGGTGGCTGGCCGAATGTTGATTGCCCCATCTGTATCTGTAGAGTAGGGAGGGTGAGTGTGTAGGCTCACAGAACTTAGGCCACATGTGACCCATTGTACATCCTCCCGAGGAGTTGTCCTCCTAGGTCATTGTCCATCCTGTCCTTCTCAGGAAGGTTGACAGGTCACTGGGAGACATCTCCATTTTATCGGCAGGTGTAGGCCAAGACTCACCGAACACACACTCTCTTATTGACGATAACTCCGGACACTCGCATAAGACATGCCTGACAGTTTCATCTTCCTGTTCACACATCCTGCATAGAGGTGTGTCCACTAGCCCCATAGTATGGAGGTGTTTCCCTAGTTGACAGTGACCAGTCAGAAATCCTACTGTTAAACGTAGGTTTTTCCTGGTAATCGCAAAATATTTCTTCGGCGCCAGCTTCCCAGGGTCGCCCAGGGTGATCCTGGCAAGACTGCATCCTTTGATTCCATCCCATCTCTCAAGGGATTGAGCATGGGTGTAACGTTTGGCTAGTTCCGCAATTGTCGAAGTCGTTAGGCCGTAGGTGAAATACAGAAGTCGATAGGGTAACCCCCACCCCTGAACTTTCAAATTACGTTTTGTTTCATCTCTTTAATAAATTCTATTAAAAAACCCACTTTTTCAAAAGAACCCATGGGTTTTTTCGAGTGGGTTTTACCCAAAAAAACCCAGCGGGCTTTTTTGGGTTACCCACTGGGCAGCCTAAACTGGAAAACACTCAAAGATAGAAAATCATGGAAAAATTTCATTATACAGAATGGAATGTAAACTGAAAAAAAATGTAAGACTATTTTCAATTCCCAACTTTAGAGCCCTATAGCTCGTTAACGAAGTGGGCAAGGAAAAAGTTTATATGAAGTATAGTCAAAGGCGGTCTGATCGTGCGGGTTCAAAGGTCACTAACCATATGTATCAAATCATAAGACACAGAGGTTACAAAAATGTGAGATTACAAATATACCCGGAGAAAATAATGATATTATGTGCAGTTTAATAAAAAATTTAAATTAGTGTGGATTTCTCATTTATCTAATTTATGTGTCTTAAAATTGTATATCAATTATAATCATTTCATTAGAAAAAATGAAATTAGATTTAATTTTTTGTAATGAAATAATTATATAATAAACAGTTTTTACACAAATTGTGAGATTTGCATACCCACAATCCAAACTAACCAATTTAAATATCCCGCCCTCAAAAATTAGTTCCAACAACCCTTCCTGGTGCGCTTCGATCGACGTGATGCCAACTGTTACTACAGGGTCGACAACTCTCATTATATTATATTTCTCTATACGTATGACCCAAATGATAAGACTGCATTTAACTATACCCACTGTAATTATTTCTAGTATCTCTATTATCTTTCAAGTTTGTGGTACAATGATGGTACAAAGTCTTGGGACAACTTGTATATTAATAAAAGGCTTTTTTGCTCTTTCGACTTTCAAGTAAAAATGACAATTACGTGGCAGTCTTACGTATCGATATTAATTATTCAAACCAATATCAAGGCTGGATTTAAATAGTATGTAAAATTCAACATAATTATTGATTTAATAGTAAATTAATTATTTAAATAATTCAATGTATTT
>CAJUYG010000850.1:64041-75705 GCA_910591675.1 Galerucella calmariensis | reverse complement strand
CTCTCCGGAAAAATTAGTCGATCAAAAGTCACTTTTCTTCTATTATTCAATTTCTCTGATCATTGTTTATGAAGCAACTAATTAGCAACTAACTTTTCACGGCCATGTCAGACGTTTTTGAGTCTCCGGAAAAATTAATCGATCAAAAGTAACTTTTCTTCTATTATTCAATTGCTCTGATCATTGTGCATGGAGCAACTAATTTTTCAAGGCCATCTCAGACGTTTTTGAGTCTCTCCGGAAAAATTAATCGATGAAAACTAACTTTTCTGCTATTATTCAATTGCTCTGATCATTGTGCATGGAGCAACTAATTTTTCACAGCCATCTCAGACGTTTTTGAGACTCTCCGGAAAAATTAATCGATCAAAAGTCACTTTTCTTCTATTATTTAATTGCTCTGATCATTGTTTATGAAGCAACTAATTAGCAACTAATTTTTCAAGGCCATTCCAGACGTTTTTGAGTCTCTCCGGAAAAATTCATCGATCAAAAGTCACTTTTCTTCTATTATTTAATTGCTCTGAAGATTGTTTATATAGCAACTAATTAGCAACTAATTTTTCACGGCCATCTCAGACGTTTTTGAGTCTCTCCGGGAAAATTAATCGATCCAAAGTCACTTTTCTTCTATTATTCAATTGCTATGATCATTGTTCATGGAGCAACTAATTAGCAACTAATTTTTCAAGGCTTCTCAGACGTTTTTGAGTCTCTCCGGAAAATCTAGTCAATCAAAAATCACTTTTCTTCTATTATTTAATTGCTCTGATCATTGTGCATGGAGCAACTAATTAGCAACTGATTTTTCAAGGAATCTCAGACGTTTTTGAGTCTCCGGAAAAATTCATCGATCAAAAGTCACTTTTCTTCTATTATTTAATTGCTCTGATCATTGTGCATTGAGCAACTAATTAGCAACTAATTCTTCGGGTGTTTTGTATGATTTTACCGGGTAATATTATATGACAAGGCTAACTTTTAAAAAAAGTCAGCATTGTTATCATTTGCTGGGTTGCTATATGAGCAACAAATTTCCGATTAGGGCATCTAATTAACACATAAAAAGCACTAAATTATCAGGGCTGAGTTGTCGAGGCTAATTTTATGGACGTAGCAGTCGAAATAATATTTTTAAATCGTCTGTCCATAACTTTTTCAATGTTTTTTCAATAGCAACCAAATTGAAATCATCCACACGACACAGAATATACATAAACAAAGGTAAAAGATGGGTAAAAGTCATAAACACAATTAAAAACTAAAACACATTATCCAAACAAATATGAAATTAAAAATGAGGTTTATGCGATCTTCGTTTTTATTTAGAGAAAGTGGCCTACGTTCATGTCATCATACAGCTAATGCATAGATGCAGTAATTTTTCAAAATCGATTTTTTTCATAAAAAAAATAAGAAATTTATTTTTTATTCAAATTATGTAAAAAAAGGTAAAATTTCAACTTCAACTCACCAAATAATCTTCTTCGCAGTACGGTTTACCGTCAAGAGCGTAAAACGGTTTTCCTTGTAAGTTTATGGCACAATGATGACAAGTGAAACATTTTGTATGGTACAATTGATCCATAGCCGTACATCCGCTGTTTTCTCCAACGATCTATAAAGAAAAACCAATGGAAAACTTGTAAATAAAAACTATTTAATCATTATACCTTTTCTCCGCACTTAATGCACAATCCAAATACATCTTCTTGATCCACATCGCTTTCTTCCACATTTCTCATGCCTTGAACCAAAAGATCTGTCAAACTGTCAACTTCTTGTTCTTTGTTATGTCCTATACGACTCACGGATTGGCTAGGACCGGTCGCTGTGCTACTGTTTCCACTGACGTATGGAGCGTACAGTGAATAGTTGGAACGAGATGACATTTGGCTTGGAGGGCGTGGATTGATTGGTTCGTAAATTGATTCGTAGGTGGAGGAAGCCTGCGGTGAAAAAACATTATATTTTGATGAATAATAGAGGAGTTCAATCTAAGGTCGGTGTAGCCAATAAAAAGTGTTTTTTTCTGACAAGAATGACAGTTAAGGTCTACCACTCAAAATATAAGATTTTTTGCATGTTTTTTATCATTGCGAACATCTATATTGCTTTATTAAAATGAATGAATGAATGAATACGCCCCCGAAGCGTAAATTTTGAAATTTAAATTGACTTTTTAGCTGAATACTCAACATATCGGAGGCCAATAATTCTAGGAGATCTTGGCATGTCACCATTTCATTTCTGTTATCTGTCACTAATGTCAGATGTCAGTGGAAAAAGTAATTAGAAGAATAGAGATACAACTAACTAGAAATGCTACAAAAATTTGATCGAAAATGGACATACACAATTAAACGAATATCAACAAAAATAAATATAACTAGACATTTGACATAACTAGTGACAGAATTACAGAAATGAAATGGTGACTTGCCAAAAGTTCCTAGAATTATTGGCCATCGATATGTTGAGTATGCAGCTAAAAAGTCATTTTAAATTTCAAGATATACGCTTCGGAGGTGTATTCATTATTTTAATAAAGCAATATATATGGTCGCAATGATAAAAAACAAGTTGAAATCTTATTATTTTTTCTCTTATTTTTTGGGATTCAAACCACATTAATGTTTTTTTTTATTTCGACGTTTCGGTAGCGTTCCAGCTACCGTTGTCAAGATTAACTAGTATTAAAATAATGTTTGGTCCCTATCTGACACAACGAAAAAAATATGACAACTAGACAATCAATAATATTTTGAAGTTTAAGACTACAAAACTTTGTTGTCAAATTTTATTAAGGTCCATTCATAGTAGATCACATCTCTGGTAAAATGTGGAATAAAATATTTTATTTTATGACATTCCAAAGATATGATAGTCTACTAGAAATGGAATCCAGTAATTTTGGAAATGTTAATGAAATTCAATGGGATTCGACAAAAATAATATTAAAAGAGCCCAATAATAAAAGACGAAAAATCAAAGAAAGTGCTTCAATACAACTAAATGCAGATAAATATGTAGCTAGTATTTCAACCGAATGTAGTAAAATTTGGTTACCAATGTTAGAAAGAGAAATTTCCAATAATCAATTACCTGCGTTATCAGGATAGCATCATAAGTTTTTATCCAAGTTTTCTTATGATTTATCATTGGAATAATTGTTAATCGATACACACTTCAATACACAAAATCACCAAACTGAGTTATACATATTTTGAAAACTAAAATTATCATACACAAAAAAGTAACAACAAATGCGTTTTATTAACAAAATTTCCAAAATAAGCAAAAAAAAGCGCTATCCCAATAAAAACCGGTCCTGGAACGTGCACTTCACTGGATTCCATTTCTAGCAGACTATCTTATCGTTAGAATGTCATCAAAGAAAATATTTTATTTCACATTTTACCAGAGATGTAATCTACTATGAATGGACCTTAATAAAATTTGACAACAAAGTTTTGTAGTCTTAAACTTCAAAATGATTGTCTAGTTGTCATATTTTTTTCGTTGTGTCAGATAGGGACCAAAAATTATTTTATTATTAGTTAATCTTGACAACGGTAGCTGGAACGCTACCGAAACGTCGAAATAAAAAATAAAAAAACATTATTGTGGTTTGATTCCCAAAAATAGGAGAAAAAATAATAAGTAATGCCACAAGGAACTTACAGAAGATATTGAAATCTTATGTTTTGAATGGTAGACCTTAACTGTCATTCTTGTCAGAAAAAAAACTTTTTGTTGAACTCGTCTATTCGGAATGAGTTTAATGATTAAATGTTAGGTTAGGTTTTATAAATACATGCGTTAAATTTATACATATTTGATTTGCGAAAATGCACCAAATACACCAAAATATTTACCTGAGACATGTTCCCATATCCATACAAAGAATCGCCGTCACCATACTAATTAGCAAAATAAAAAGCATGATTTAGAAAAAGACACTAAAGCACATATTTAGAATCTAAAATTATTAATGTTATTTAGAGCAGAAAATTATTAATAATTAAATGCCTGTTAATGAAAAAAATTCAAAGACAATGGACAAAGGCGTTGATGTTTATCGATATAAAGACTTCTTCTTCTTCCTTATCACTATGAACTGAACCACATACAAATGGGGTGGAGTAAAGTGAAATGGTAGGTACTTAACTCAAATTTCAGAACAATTTTTGACAGTGGACATCAGGCAAGAAGGATTTGAACTAATAAAATACTCAAAACGATTACTTTGAAGTGAAAGTCCAATCTTTGAATTTAGTTCAACTGGCAAAAAGCAAATAAATTAATTTCAATTGTATACGAATGCTTTTCAATAGCGCATGTCCACGACAGTTGACAGTTGACAAAACCCCCGAGGAAAAATAATAAACTTAAACACGATCAATAATTATCAAACAACAAACAACTATTAACCTATATTATACAGGGTGTCCCACGACGAGTTAAAACTATCTGTATATGGCAAAATACTTTTAGTAAAATCATGAAAATTTCTACGTTTCGGTTTTCGGATGCGATCTTTTTAACTAAAATATTTTCAAAGATGGCAGACTTCCGGTTCTAACGGGAGTCGACTAACTTTGTTATTTTAAATGGAACACCCTGTATATCAACACATTTTTATAATCTACGTAAAATTTTAGTATACTTATGTCTGAAAACTTTTTTCCAAAAATGCATATTTTTTGAATTATTAATTTTTTTGTAAAAAATTTGACGGTTCCAGACCCTTACAAATTATTTTTTTAAGAGGATACCCTTGAAGATATGAAAATGGTTTCTGTTCGGTTGCTTTTATCAAGGTCACACCTATTTGAATCTATGTTAAAACATTTTTCATTTTATACAGAGTGTGTAAAGAAAGTGTTCAAAGTTTAACTTAATAAATATCAAATTTCTTTATTTTTTTAAATAGAACCAACCGGTTTTTTCCATTTTAATGCATTCAGGGGTAAAAATAAGGCAAATTCATGTATACTTTCCCATATCTAAACCTTACCGTTATCCAGATATTAAATGTTTTCTGTAAATTTTTAGAGATGCAGGATATCTTACTGCAAATAAAGCACATATGTTCTTGTAACAACTTTGCCATATTTACCATGTATTAAAAGCAAATTTACATAATCTTTTTCATTTCTTAGTGCTTGTATCAACGGGTCAAAATAAAATTTAGACCACACCTGCATATCTCAAAATTTACAGAAAACATTCAAAATCTGGATAACGGTAAGGTCTAGAAATAGGAAAGTATACATGAATTTGTCTTATTTTTTACCCCTGAATGCATTAAAATGGAAAAAACCGGGTGGTTCTATTTAAGAAAATTAAAGAAATTTGATATTTATGAAGTTAAACTTTGAACACTTTTTATACACACCCTGTATAAAATGAAAAATGTTTCAAAATAGATTCAAATACGTCTGACCTTGCTAAAAGCAACCGAACAGAAACCATTTTCATATCTTTAAGGGTATCCTCGTAAAAAAATAATTTACAAGGGTCTGCAAGGGTCAAATTTTCTACAAAAGAATCAATAACTCAAAAAGTATGCATTTTTCGAAAAAAGTTTTCAGACAAAACTATACTAAAATTTTACGTAGATTTTAAAAATGTACTGATATACAGGGTGGTCTATTCAAAATAACAAAGTTGCAGTCGACTTCCTGCCATTTTTGAAAATCGGAAGTCTGCCATTTTTGAAAATATGTTAAGCCCGGTTCTGACGGGGCAATTCATCAAGGCAACTTAATTGCAGCAACTTCTCGCCGCAACTCGTCTCCTATCGAAGTTGCATGAGCGTTCACATCATGTTCATACTATTGCAGCAATTTCTTAGGGAAATACTATATTGTTGCCAATATTCAAAATAGTCACCAAATTTTTATAAAAAGATAACCATGACCCAACTTTATAAATGATAAATTTAAATTTTCAAAACAGCGATTTATTGCTCAATTTTTCTAAAAGGACAATAAATATATGGATTTGGAAGAGGTAGCCATCATGTGCTTGATACTTGGATGTATCAGTTTACACAATCCACAAAAGCAACAGTTTTTTAGGAGAGTAAAGAATCTAATAACATAAAGCACAGATACAATGGTCGCGTTCATCCCAACAAAGTTGATCAGGTAGCGATTTTTAGAGTGATCTATCAGTTCGTAATTCTGCTGAACGTGCTAATAAAACCATCGACATAATATGTCAAATGTCAATGAATACAACAACAACAACTCAATTTTATTTGATATATACGACAATTATGAAATAGGTATTACTTCTAACCATTAAAAAATGGGATTTAATTACAATAAATTGAGCTCCCCACTTTGGAGCATACTATGAAGAGTTGAATTTCCTGACAAACTATACAATTTATTAATGAAATAATAAGTCACCTTCTGCTGTTTACTCATTTTCACTAAAATACAAACTAAAATATCTCCAAACAAAGATATTTACAATATGTTTCCAACATATGTCATAAATGACAGTTAATGCATCATCAATCAGTAGCGTTGAGTGTATTTTAACTCTGATTGAAAAAATCGCTCAATCTGTTAACAAAACAAAACAAAACACGCGTTCAGCAGTAAATTGATGATCGCTTTGGTAGCGCTACGTTGTGATGAACGCGACCAAAGATAACCTCGTAGCTGACATTTTAGTTATTTATACCAACAGAAGTTTTAGGTTTGCGTAAAAAGTCACTAAAAAAGTTACCAAGTTGCTGCAACTTATGGCATAAAATTAGAACCAGTTCTATTTTGGTGCAGCTCGATTGCATTGATAAGTTGTACGGTAGGAACACCTAAACTGCGTGCAATTTTATCGCCGCGATCGAGATGCAGAGACGAAATTGCACCGTTAGAACCGGGCTTTAGTTAAAAAGATCGTATCCCAAAAACCAAACGTAGAAATTTCCATGATTTTACTATAAGTATTTTGCCATATACAGATAGTTTTAATTCGTCGTGGGACACCCTGTATACTAATAATTAAAATAAAAAGTACACTTAAGCAAAACCAACTAAACTCAAACACGATCTATCATTATAAATCAGCATAACCTCACTATTAAGTACCACGTGTTCCGAACGCTTTGTTTATTGTTTTACCACCGGGCAGTTGTCAAAATAGCTTGTGACGTCACATGGACATGCCCTATAGGAAGCTAGATATAAGCGATATAAGCAATCTTTGACCTTGTATACATAGTCAATAGAAGGAGACATTTCACACGTCAAAATGAAGATGTAAACAAAAAATTCAGCTTGTTTTAAACAATAAATCAATAATTTTATAAAATTTAAATAGTTTTGATGTAAAAAAGCTTTCGTATTTCAACATTATTTATAGAACTATTAATGATAATTACCTGAGAACCAATACTGTAGTTATGGAAGTCTTGTTCGGGTTGAGTAGCTCTCCTAAGCTCGCTATAACTGGAACTAACTGGGGATGGAGGTGGTAATAGTTCCTTCGGAGGAGGAGGTAAGTTGGTATTAACAGAACAAGGGGCGTAATCGGATAAACCTGCTGTAATATCTAAAGGAGGTGGTGGAGGCGGTAAGTCATCTAAAAATTTAAACAAAATTATAAACATTATAAATACTTAAATTAAGAAACTTACCACCGTTAGCATACGCGCTGTTATTAGGAGGTAAATTACTATAAACGTTAGTGCCATCTCTAGGAGGGTGTACAAGATTGCTGTAAATTAAACCGTCTTGATTTCTAGACGGTGGCATCTAAAATTTTAAAAGAAACAGTCAGAACAAAGTCAAAGTGTAATATCAAAATAATATCACCTGTATATTACTGTAAGCTACATTATCACTTTTTGAATAACCTTTCGGACCTATATTAGCTCTAGTTTGAGAAGTTTGTTTGTGAACATAATCATTCGGTTGTTGAATAGTTGAACCGTAATTTCCTTAAAAAAAACATCGATAAAAGCAATAGAAACTACAGGGAACTTTCTAGAAAACATACCTTGCCTCGAAAGTGACGAAGTACTGCTCATAGCCGAAGCACTTCTTGGAAGGTTAGCATATTGACTAGTCTGATCCATATATTTTGGTAGATTTGCATAGTTGTTGTCCATAGATCTTTGTTCTACATATTTGCTATTTAAAGGCAATGTCGGTGTATTTGAATAATGGGGTTGTAGATTTTCAGGTGGTAGATTAGAATAAAGTTGAGTGCCTGATTGTAATCGAGATGAATAGCTTGGTTCTATTGTTTGTTTCAAAGGATACGATTGAGGAATCTTAAATATATTTATAGTTACTGATAAAACTGGGAGGTATGATAAATAATTACCTGTGGTTGCGGTTTTTTTGGTTTTGGAGGTACTGCAGGTCCGATTTTTTTACCGGGAGTACCCAAAGGAGTTCCCCGAAGATCCACTTGATTCATAAGTGCTAATTCAGCTAGCTGCCTATCTAAATCGTCCATTTTGAAGAGAGCTGTAACAAATGATAAAGATTATTGTGTTGCACTGAAATAGTTGTAAATAAAGTCGTTAAATGGATTTTTATTTTAAAGAATTTAACCTTGTACTCTTGTTTCCCAAACAATTTGATCATAAATGCTATTAACCTTTTTAGTATAAAAATTGATTTGATTATTAAAGTTCATGTACGTTTGCAACTACGAGGGGAGTAGTAAATGTTGAAGGATATTTTATTATTATACAAATGAATGTAACATTTGATCATTATGATCGAATAGTGTACCAGGCACTAGCAAATAGTAGCCCTTGGATGATCACAATTGTTATTTTAACGTTTACATCCTACAAAACATTAAGAAATTTTAGGTTAGGTTTCATTGTTGATCATAAAAACAAATATATTGCAAACACTTTGTAGGTACTTAGTTTAAGATATAATATTATAAAAAGTAAGTGTTTGATAAGCTGCAGTGCATATTTGGAGTTATAACCTCATAAATATTTGTTGTAATTTTAGATAAATTCTTAAATATACCTATGTATGAAACTTGGACCTTCAACTATATTTTATGATTGGAAACATATTATATATATAATTATAATTTCATAACAAGATAAGTGGATTAATAATATACCTTCATCAAAAATTGAATATTATTTTTTTCAAGAGAGGTTATGGGTTAGGTGTATACAGTTCTAAACTTGTATTGGTGTCTTTAAGCAACTTATAACTTACATTTTCACAAAAACTGGAATTAAGAACGTCTGTTTTATTGCACTTCAACTTCACTTCAACTAAAAACTCCACCCAAACAAAAAGTACATTACTGGTTTCTTAAAAACCCGTGCAGTAGAAGTGGTAAATACACCTCCTATGACAAATTCTAAATTAGACCAATAAATTAATATTCTCTTTTTCTTCTTCTTCCAAGTAGAAGTGAGGAAAACTTGTTTGGTCTACTGTAATTTAATCTCGGTGACTTCATATACTTTCCTAAAATGGAAATAAAGGTAGAACTTATCAAAGTGTCAGGATTTCTTATCATTATATCTAATTTGTTTTGTAATTAGGCTGTGAATCATTACTGTTTCGAGAAATTGGTTCTTTGTTTAAGTATCACTACAGCGACAATATAGGTAAGAAGGTAGGTAGGTATTTTAAGACGGTATGAAAATGATATTTAAACAAAAAGATTTTTCACAAAACCAAAATTAATATAAAATTGCTTGGCTGCAGGATTCCACCTTCAAATTTTAAAATTAAATTTATTCATAGGCGAAAAAACTCCGTATTTCTATGGTATTTACTATGTATATTTGCTTTTTAATATCCCAGCTGATCCCAGTCCCAGCCTCTTGATAATATAAAATATAATGATAATATTATATTATCATAATTATCAAGAAAGTAGTATATTTTTCGACTTAAAAAAAATAGATTTAATTCGCGAATTTGAACTGTTTCATTGCATAGCACAAGACCAATCCTCCACTTGTAGAAGTTGACATCTTGATCTTGACATGGATCTAATATGACATGACATATGTCTATGTAATTATTTAATAGTTTTGAATAGAGTTTTTAGATACAAATTAAATAATCGTATCAAAATAAAAAGCAACCAGCATGGAAGAGCAAATTGCCGTAGAAGGACAGGTAGATAATATTGAGAAAAAATGGTGAAGTAAGAAAATTATATAGGTAATTTATCTTTTTCTATTTTAGGCAGATTTGCCAATCAGATACGATTGGTATCAAACTGATGCAGCTGTTATAATAACCGTTTTAGTAAAAAACATAAAAGAAGACTATTTACAACTAACAATCGATACTAACCAAGTTTCGATAATAATATCTCATCCTGAATATAACGCCTGTAATCTGTGTTTAAATTTGTCCAACTCAATAATACCTGAACAAAGTTCTTACAAGTTAACACTTTATAAGGTATGTGTTAGTTTTCATATGAATTTAACTCATAACAAAGTTAATTGTAGATAGAAATCAAGTTAAAAAAGTGTGAAGGTATAAAATGGGACAAACTTGAAGGAGCTCCAAAAGATAAAGAAATAAAAGTCATACCCAAGGGTAAGAATAATTAGTTTATTGTATGTAATACTATTTTGAATGTTTTTTAGAACCAGAACCAGTTAGTAGTGGTCCACCATCTTACCCAACTTCAAAGAAAGGAACCGACTGGAATAAAGTTGAAAAGGAAATAATAGAGCAAGAAGCAAAGGAAAAACCCGAAGGAGAAGAAGGTGTTAACAAATTATTTCAAGAAATTTATTGTAAAGGAGGTGATGAAGTGAAACGTGCTATGAATAAGAGTTTTGTAAGTATCTGATTTTGTCGTTAATCCGAAAATGTACTTGAAAATTTTTTATTGTAGATGGAAAGCAATGGTACTGTACTTAGTACAAACTGGAATGAAATCTGCAAACAAAAGGTAGAAGTGAAACCTCCAGATGGAATGGAGTGGAAAAAATATTAAAATCCACCCTCTCATATGTTCTCCAATTTGTTTCTACTAATTCATTTCTAGATGCATGTGTTAATTACTTTTTAAAATAATACAGAATAAATTACCTTATTTGTAGTTTCAATGCTCCCTCAATAGTAGGTAAACTTCATTTAATGTAAAGGAAGATACGCCAATGGATGTAAAGTTGTCACAACAAAAGAAAATTTGAAATTACAGCAAGGGTGGTGATAGATCATAGTAACACTTTGTTTATATTCTATGGCTAGATCAGCTATTGCTTCCTTGGCGGAGAGGAAAACCTACACGTACTGGGCAGACTTACTCTAAGGCGTTCATATACTACTCTTCGAGTACAAAAAATAAGCAGATCCTGGAATGGAGTAGAACAAACCTACGCATTCTGTCGGGACTGCTTACAGGACATTGTTGACTAAATTACCACCTAAAGAATATGAGTCTGGTTCAGACCTCGGACTGTCTGCTCTGTAATATGGAGGACGAAACTGCGGAGCACATACTATGCTCATGCCCAGCCTTGGGCAGGGTAAGGTAAAATATATTCGGTTTTAGTACCTTCTAGCCGAACGACTTCAAAAAAGTATCACCAAATACAACCATGGACTTCGTCAGAAGAACAGGCTTGTGGGGGGAATTGTAATCCCTAGGGGTGAGCCAAAAAAGACCTAACGAAAATCG
>CAJUYG010000850.1:0-19288 GCA_910591675.1 Galerucella calmariensis | reverse complement strand
CCCTGCCAACTTATAAGTAAGTAAAAACTTACTTCTGACAAACAAACTGATATGTACTGTAGTATATAAGCTGCTATCTTCTTCTTTGGTTCGTTTTAGGGAAAAAATGGCTCAAGCTTACGATTTCGCCCTCGATAGAATAGGCATGGACATACATTCGTATTCAATTTGGAACGACTATGTTAACTTTTTAAAAGGTGTGGAAGCAGTAGGTTCGTATGCAGAAAATCAAAAAATTTCTGCCATCAGAAAAGTGTATCAAAGAGGAATTATAACTCCTATGACGGGCATGGAGACCTTCTGGAAAGACTACATATCTTTTGAACAGGTAAAATTTTTATATGTTATAAAAAGGGAGATTTATTGGAATTATTTTATTTTTTTGTAGAATATAAATGCTATTATCGCTGAAAAGATGAGTATTGAAAGAAGCAGGGATTATATGAACGCTAGGCGTGTGGCTAAAGAATTAGAAGTTCAAATTAGGGGTATCAACAGAAACGCACCAAGTATTCCTCCTGGTGGGACACCAGAAGAAAGAAAGCAGGTAAGTTGAGGTTCAGGTTTTACCACAGAATACCCACACACACAAGCGTATTATTAAAAACAGCCCCATCTAGTGTCCATGCTTTGTAACTTCATCATATTCTCTTTTTATTTAAAGAATCAGATTTTTTTCTCTCAATAGTTTGTTACTTTTGGATATTTTTATTTTTAGGTTGAATTATGGCAAAAGTACATAGCTTGGGAAAAGAGCAATCCTCTAAGAACCGAAGATACAGCTTTGTTAACAAAAAGAGTAGTTTTTGCTCTTGAACAATGTTTACTTTGCTTAGGTCATCATCCTGATATTTGGTATCAAGCCGCACAATTTTTGGAGTACAGTTGTAAAATTCTTGCAGAAAAAGGGGTGAGTAAAAAGTCTTGATAAACAAACTAGATAATATAAATAACTAACAATCTTAACCATATACTATTCCAAAGAACAGGAAAAGCTGTTGGACTACTGGAGATATCCTAGAGAGGTTGTCCTAGTGATCTAGTGACTTTTAGTGGTGTAATTAAGGTTTCTTGAAATACTCCTCCCGAGATGGGAAACTCATGTTGAAATGGGTCCTTAACCAGTACACAGACAGTGTTGGACACATCCCCACGGCAATGCCTAACCCACCTCAAACTCGCCGTTACTCCCGCCTTGGAATCACTAGACGGGCGGCGGTCCCTCACACACTCTCAGTCATCTTCTCCCTTCTATCACTCCTACCTCTCACATGCTATGACGAGTCCTCTTTCCCTAATCATGCTCTTTACTACGCCACTTATCTCCATCCATTCCTCTTCGCCCCTCAACATAATCTCCACCATATTTTCCCAAAACACCGCTTCTCCCAGTTTATTTACCAACTTCTTCAATACTTCCTCGTTCTTCCATCATTTACACACATGTCTCACACCATCCTCCACTTCACATCTCTCGCACACTCCAGTTTCTCTATTCCCAATCTTGTGGAGGTAACCCACTCTCGACCCGTGCCCTATGAGCACCTGCGTCAAAAAGTAGTTCACCTCCCCGAATTCCGGTCCACCCAATTTCTCCTGCTCTCAAATCGCTCCTTTTAGCGTGACCTCATACTCATCCCACCTTCCCTCCATTTCCTGTACTTCATCTCTGGTCGCACCTCTCCAGCGTTTCTGTCTGGCTCTAGCCATCAAGTCCAATGGATAGGACCTTTACAGCCTCTTCTAAAAAAGAGAAGAAGCGACCGTTGACAGATGACAATTGATTTATGGTCAAGGTTAGGGAGTTGAAAGTGTCCTATGAGAGAATAAAATAGGGATTTGTGATATACATTTTTGAAAATTAGTTACAGGTTGATAGGCATGTTACATATGAACTAACACTTCTTAAAACGCTGACTTCTAGGGGACGTGAGGCATTTTTGATTATTTTTCGACCCCCCCCTCACCTTGGTGAGAAGTAGTAGGATTTTTCTCGACAACCACCTCCAATCTTGTGTCAGATTTTATTCGACACGTTTTTTATTTTAATTTAACTGAGAAAAACTATGTGATATTTGCCACGACCCGGGGGCTCTCCCTCAAGTGAGATTCGGTTCGATCTCCCCCTGAACACTTCCCGTAATTCGGCGGGTGTAATTTAGGGGCTAACCATCCTTCTTTACCTGTCTGACCAAGAAGGGTAGATAATCCGACATGTATTTTCGCCGCTAAGAAGTGCAGGTAGGTCGAGTCATAAAATAACTCTTATCTTGATAATTTAACCACCAATATTTGGAAAAACCCAATAGTTTTCTATTTCTTATTTTCTAATATTTTTATACATAGTTACACTTTGATCAACCGGGTTTGGGCCTGGGTACTTCAGTCGGTCAGCGCCCAAAATACACATAGGATTAAAATGACATTTCGGTCTTGGCGCCTAGTTTACATGTTGTAAAAAGTGCATTAATCCTTTAGCGCCCAAATTACATCCGCCCCCGTAATTAACAGACACCCCCTTAAAATTATTTTGCAAATATTAGGAGATATTTTTATGTGGCTTCTATCTATTGAACAATATTTTTTTCAGGATGTAAATGCTTCAAAGTTGTTCAGCGAAGAAGCAGCCAACATGTTCGAACGAGCTACCGGTAGTCTGTTGAATAAAAATATGCTTTTATATTTCGCTTACGCTGACTACGAAGAAGGTAGATTGAAATATGAGAAAGTACATCAAATTTATAATAAATATTTGGAAATCACCGACGTCGACCCAACATTGGTACGTTAGATGAACAAGATTTTGTTTCAAGTAGTTTCACAAGCAATTTTTCTTTCAGGCCTACATCCAATATATGAAATTCGCGCGACGCGCCGAAGGTATAAAATCCGCCAGAGCGGTTTTTAAAAAAGCCCGCGAAGACCCACGTTCTAAATATCATCTTTTCGTTTGCGCCGCTTTGATGGAGTATTATTGCAGCAAAGATAAAAATATAGCTTTCCGGATTTTCGAATTGGGTTTGAAGAAATTCGGTGCCATACCGGAATACATCACGTGCTATATTGATTATCTTTCTCATTTGAACGAAGATAACAATACTAGAGTGTTGTTTGAAAGAGTTTTGTCTTCCGGTAGTCTAGAACCTGAAAAATCGGTGTAAGTATAGGTAGTTCGACGTCCCATAAATATTAAATGCTCGGTATATTATACAAATAAATTTAAACTTGTAATATATGTGGATGTGTTCGGTAAATATACAAAACGTTTGATAAAATAATTAATGCTTGGATAAAAACGTTTGCCCACGACTATTTGATAGGTTTAACATTTTACGTGTGCTTCTTCATGTATAATGACGTACCTACATTATTCACCAGTGGATAATGAAAAGGTCACTTGACACACATCATCATCATCATCAAGCCTTTAAATCTAATAGATTGTGGGTAGTGCGCCTTTAAATCCATTTATTAGGGTGGATTACTCCCTTTTCACTCCTTATTGTTACAATTTCTTGTGTGTCCTGGCTACAGAAGTTATTTTCTTCCATTTTGCTCTATTTCTGCATTTTTCTCTCCATTCTTTGATTCCCATCCTTTTTGTATCCTCTTATATCCGATTCCTCCAACTTTCTCTGGGTCTTCCCCTTCTCGACCATAGAAGAGTCCATTGTGTTATTCTTCTTATCATTTCTCCAGGCTTTCGTCTCATAATATGTCCTGCCCATTTTAGGCGTTGTGCTTTTATATTGTCTCATTGCTTTCTATTTCTTTGTTAGTTTTGAGTCTCCTTTCCTCAGTTCTTGTTATGTTCGGCCCCAGTATCGTTCCAAGAATCTTTCTTTCTATGATTTTTAAAGTCTTCTGCTTCTTTTTTGTTTATTACCGTTGTTTCTAAGCCATACGCGATCACTGATCTTATTAGTGTTTTGAATATTTTTATTTTGGTGTTTTTATTTTATCGATTTACTTTTCAGAAGTTTTCTATTTCTGCAGTAAGCTTGGTTTCCAATGAGAATTCTTTCTTGCACTCGCTCTTTTCCTGTTTGTCCCATCGTCACTCCTAAGTAGTTGAATGTTGTTACATTTTCAAATGAATGCCATTGTGTTTTTAAGTTCCCTTAGGTATTTTCACCTACTATCATATATTTTGTTTTGCCTCTTCTCCTATTTTTTCAATTGCTTTTATAAATTCTTGTCCTGAATTTGCTACTATTAAAATCAAACTGACAGGTGCGATTTCTGTTTCTGTTTTTCAATTCACGCCTTATTAACTCAATTGACAACAAACTATCTAAACAACGTTGCCAAATTCATAAATTCAAAATAGGTACTTCTACGTATTTTTTATTAAATTATTATCGATTTTAGGGATATTTGGAATAGGTTTTTAGAATTCGAAAGTAACATCGGCGACTTGCAATCTATAGTTAAAGTGGAAAAAAGAAGATCCGAAGTTTTGTCTAAAATTAAAGAATTCGAAGGTAAAGAAACCGCCCAGTTGGTGGATAGGTACAGGTTTTTGGATTTGTTTCCTTGTTCGCCGCAGGAATTGAAAAGTATAGGGTGAGTTTTAAATTCATCCGAAATTATAAATTATTTTTATATAAAATGTGTCTTTTTAGATATACAGAGGTTATCAATATCACGGGAGCAGCCAGTAAGAATCATATTTTGCAATCAATCATCGAATTTGAACCGGATACACCTCTACCAGTTCCAGATTTTTCACAAATGATTCCGTACAAACCTAAAACTAATCCTTTACCGGGGGAACATCCCATACCGGGTGAGTGTGGAAAATATTTTTTCTAGCTAGTTCCTGAAGTCTCAGTAGTCTTTAGACCTATTTCCCGAAAAAAAATGATTTCATTTTCTTCACAGGTGGTTCTTTTCCACAACCTCCGGCTGCTGCTCAATTATGTACGCTCTTACCGCCCCCGAGCTGTTTCAGAGGTCCATTCGTTCACGTCGATATACTTATGGATATCTACAATCGAATACATTTACCAGAAAATTGTAAGTATATAGAATGTATCATAAAAGTGTCTATAACAATAACATCTGTTTCAGTTCCGAGTCCCGCAGAAAATGTCGGGGATGTTCGATTGTTCGATCTGGCGAAATCTGTACATTGGATAGTGGAAGAAGGCGGCGGTATTGGTCTGAAAAAACGGAAAAAGTTTGGGTTGGGATTAGACGGATCGGATGATGAAGACTCACCACTGCCACCTATGAATGATCTTTATAGGCAGAGGCAGCAAAAGAGAGTGAAGTAGTGTCAATACTTTCAGCAATCAATAAAATCTTTTGGTGACAACATTTTGTGTTCTCCATACTTTCCTATTGGTTGATCTAAACGTTGCTTTTTTTTTCATTTTGTTGCCATCATCGATGGACGGTGTTTCGAAAAAGAACCGCGTATTACTTTCCGGCGAACTCTGTCCGTTTCGTTCTTTAAAATTGCGTTTAAAATGAATTTATTTTAGTTAATCGGTTGAAAGATTGTATCATACTTTTTAATATGTTTCAAGTACTCTATAGAAGATTGTATTCGTTTTTGTACAATATCTTTAAATAAATATATTTATAGTACCAAGTTTGTGTTTTATTAAAAAAAAAAGTCTTGGGGAAGTGAAAACATAAATAAATGGGGCGGCCTCAAATTGGACGCTAAGGTAAGCTTATATTTGATCACCGGGCTTTGGCCTGGGTTTTCTTGTCTTTTTTTAGTTTTCTATTTTTTATTTTCTGATATTTTTATACTAAGTTACACTTTGGTCAACCGGATTTGGGCCTGAGTTTTCTTGTTTTTTTTTAGTTTTCTATTTCTTATTTTCTGATATTTTTAAACAAAATAATACAGGTAGAAGGATTAGTAGAGGTACCTAGCGTCGAATTTAAGGGTCTACAAGCAGGTACATAAAGTGAGAAAAAGACTAAGTGAAATTTTAGCGTCGAATTTATGCACGCCCAATAAATGAACCCATTCACTGCTGGCTATGATCTAACGTAAATTATTGCTGAACCTCTTCTTCTGCCAATATATTCTAATCTCCATGACTGTAATCAACGCGAAACATTCTTTTTTTTTTCTATTTTTGGGTAATATCTTGCAGGATAATTTTCCCAGGTTATCCAGGGAAAATATTCTAATTAATCGAATAATGCAAATGGGATTACTTGAACTGAAAACTGGATTAGTTAATTCAGCAGCCTTTTAAACTAAACTTGTTTCTGTGAGACAATAGGTCTGTTCGTTTAGGTTGGAGATTTGGTGACTCACGCGCAGTGATTTGTATTTGTTTATTTAGGGTGACCTTTACTGAGACCCAAAAGATCTATTGTGCCCTCTTACTTCTATTTAGTTTCGGAGGAGAGTCTCAGAAACTAGTAGCTCCTTTAGTCCTATTTCCCAGATGAATTTTAGGATATCTGCAGGCTTCAACTTGGGTAAATGTTTTTCTTCTATCCAGTAATCTCCCAGGTGCTGTGCAGTTGGAAAGTATGTGGATGAAGGTTTTTTCGTCCATACCACAAAATCTGCGTTCTTCTTCCTCCTCTATTTTGAGCTTTTGCAGGTGCCCATTCAGGCGACAATGTCCCGTTAGGATCCCTGTTAAAACTTTTAGCGCAGTTTTACTTTGACTTATGCATTCATTTGATCTCAATAGGTTGTAGTCACCCAGAAGAATCTTTGTTTGTATAAGCCCTACTAGATCTTTCCAATGGTCGGATCTTCTCTTTTTCTCGGCTTCACCTATTTCTTCCAATATTACATTGGGGCTGATTCCGCAAAAGGGTTCAGTCCCCCCTCTTTGCTAATTCATCTACTATTACATTTCCTTTTATTCCAGTGTGTCCTGGAATCCATAGTAAGGTGACTATTGTTCTCGCCTAGTTCATTGAGTTTGTCTAGATATTCCCACACCATTTTGGAACTGATTACACAAAAGCTTAGTGCTTAAATGGCTGCTTGACTATCCTACATCCTTCTGTATCCTTTATCAATATTGAACTGGGCGCACTTTCTTATGGCGTGGATTTCCGCTTGAAAGATACTTGGGGTTTCTCAAGCTTTCAGAGTGTTTGGTTCCTGGCCCGAACACTCCTATCCCAGTTCCTTCTACTGCTTTTAAGCCGTCTGTGTACCATTGAATGGCATTCTTTCGGAGTCTGGTAATGGTATTTGGATCCCATTCCTTCTTGTTGCTCAATTCCGTAACGAATTTCTTTGAAAAGTTATACTTTTCAAAAACTGTTTACCGATATACTCTACGCGCTACGCGCATAAGTCGTCCAGTCTCCAACCGTTTGTGATAGCTATACTAACAAACAAACCTAATTTGTAGTTTATGTTAAACTGGTTGCCTGCTAATTTCCTATTCCCAAGAAATAACTGACATTACCAGGGTCGTCTTTCAAGTGTTGTATATGTAAAAAAACAAAATGGAATTAAGTCAAAGGAAATTTGACGGTTGTCTCAATAACGATGCCTTGCTGGAGTTTGTATCTGTTCACAGCAATGAATCATGACATTAGTCGACTATTTCTCATTGGTATGGAGGGATTAATCGCAGCAAAGATCCAACAACAGGTCCATCAACAACGACAGTTACCCATGAAAACGACAATACTGTATCCACTCCAATATCCACTTTATTTACAGTTTCCTGCAAGTGGATAAGGTTCAACGGGGAGTATTCTGATCCCCTAGAACTTAGAATAGATAACGCGGGATCGTCCAGACTATAGCTCTATATGCAAACTATAAAAGCAAACCTCGTAAAACCACACTATTTGTTGAAATATTGTCTTCATAATTCGATCAACTCAAAAAGTAATAAAATCAAACCAACTTTACGAGCATTTTATATCCATTTTGTTAGAAGTATGTTTTGAACTATCGTTATATTTGAACCATCAAATCGTTTTTTGATAACCGAAATAGGAACATGTGAAATTATTAACTAAATTCGCAGCTCCGGCGTTTATGAAAACATATGCTCGGAGTACAGCATCATCCCTTCAGCCGAATTTAATATTACCCGTTGTTAAAAGCATGCTCGAGGCAAGACAGCAGTTCATTTCAATAATAATAGCTTTGTCGGATATCGTTTATTGGCATTCTATTTTTATGAAAAACTGCAACAAAATATTGTGAGATTAGGAGATCCATTAATCTTCCTTAAAACCGTATTTCACGGCTAATTAATTAATTATATATGTCGGAAGCTTCCACGGTATGGAAATTAAAAATTAGGTCATCTCTTTTATGTTCCTTCTAAGCTTCTCCTAGCACAATGTTGATCTCACTCGGACTCCGATTATACTCTTTTTCGGAATTTCAAAGCTCCAACCGAGCAATACAGACCTTGTCACTTTTGTAGTTTAAAAGTACGAGTAGATTTGTTAATATACAGGCTGAACTATCTTTGTTGTGAACTATTCAATTTTTATTTCAGTTAGAGGAGTAGGGATGAGGCACAAATATCTTTCTTCACATTTTTATTTGGTGACCCTATTACTGGAAATCCAGAGCAAAAACAAAAATAACTTTTTTATCATTCCAATTTTATTGTAGCACTAGTTCTGCTTCCGTTTGTGTTTAGTTAATACCGATGCCTGTGCATGTTGGCTGATGCTGAAATGACTAATATGCATTTTTCATATAGATTAGCCAATCCTAACGTCTCAGACGTATATATGCCCTGCGTTACCCTAATAGCCACTTACCATGTTTTCAAAGGTTTACTAAATTGCACCTCAGTTTACAAGAAACTGGAATGTTATAGGACGGTCTAGGACTGCGGAAACTCCATAGCTCCTTATATCATGTCCAAAGTGTTCAGCATTTGCTACTTCTCTGTATCTGTAGACTAGGGAGGGTGAGTTTAGGCACACAACACTTAAGTATGCCACATGTGACCCATCGTACGCCTTTTCCAGAAAGGTGGACAAGTTACTAGAAGACATCTCCATTGCTGGTACACTCTCTTATTGATTATGGCTCCGGGTACTCGCATAAGACATGACTGATAGTTTCATGGTGATCCTGGAAAACCTGCATCCTTTGATTTCATCCCATGTCTTTAAAGATAGAGCGTGGATGTTACGTTAGGCTAGTTCTGCAATTGCCGAAGTCGTCAGATCGTAGATGTCGCTGGGTCCTAAAACAGCCTTGGTCAAGCCTAAATAATCGACAATTGGTTTACTCCTGTCGTGCCCCTTAACCCACCTCAGGATAATATTGTTATCTTTCGAGCCGTTAGCTAAATCTTGATAGCACTCCAGTACTAGCCCTGATACAACACGTTGTCTGTTCAAGGGTGATAGCTCGTCTGCTGTCAGTACAGATTATGTTTTTGCCAGAAAAATCACTTTTCAGGTTAGTTTTTTTGTAGTAATTGAACTATCAGCCAGTTCTATTTGATCCACGCTGGTATTTTCCCTCTTTCTCGACTTAATTCTCAGGCTTAGTGATCTGGATTAGACTCCACATCCTGAGCCTTCTTTGGTATTTGATCTGTCTGTGTATATGCGAATTGCATTTGACCCACTCGTACTTCAGGGTTAGCTTCTATGGGAGTGGGGCCTTCTCGCCACCTCCACTGCGATCAACGTGAGGTCTATTGTGGCTCACCCCTAGGGATTACAATTCACCCAACAAGCCTGTGCTTCTGACGAAGTTCATGGTTGTATTTGGTGATACTTTTTTGAAGTCGGTCGGCTCTAAGGTACTAAAACCTATTATATCACACCTTACCCTGCCCAAAGCTGGGCATGAGTATAGTATGTGCTCCGCGGTTTTGTCCTCCAAATTATACAGAACCGACAGTCCGAGGTCTGAACCAGACTCATCTTCTTTAGGTGGTAATTCAGTCGACAATGTCCTGTAAGCAGTTCCGACAGAATTCGTGTGTTTGTTCTACTCCATTCCAGGATCTGCTCATTTTTTGTGCTCAAAGGGTAGTATATGAACGCCTTCGAGTGAAAAATCACTGTATGTCTACCCAGTACATGTAGGTTTTCTTCTCTGCCCAGGTAGCTATGGCTGATCTAGCAATGCTTTCCGCAATGCCAAAAAATGGTTCAGGTCCGATAAATAGTCTCCGATCCCTCTTTTGCCAGAGTCTTGGCCTCCTCGTTGCCCTCCACTCTTCGATGCGCTGACACCCAGGTCAAAATGACTCTGTTTTTCTTGCCTACTAAGGGGCATACATTAGCTGTATTTTATATCATTTTTGGATAGCTTGTGGAGCCTTAGGTCTTATGATTGAAGTGTATATCCAGGTGACCACACGGTGTGAAGAACTCCACGTGTGTCCCACTGTCATAAAAGACATTAGTCATAAGCCACATATGCTCTAGTTTGTAGGTGAGAGTTCCATGTTAGCTTCTTGTCTAGGGTAATACCAAGGTATTACACCTCTTCAGAGAAGTTTACGCCCCGTATACAGTATTGCTCATCTCAATTTTGCTACCGTTGTTTTTTTTAGAAAACAGTTTTTATAATTGATTAGTCATAGATATGATGTTTCAATTTCTGATTCACGAATTTCCACTTACCAATGAAATTTCGGATTGAAATCAGGATTATCTAGCGTCTCATAGTCTAACCACTGCATTTAATAATAAGTTTTGTAAGTTTCGCGCTAGGAACTTTGTGGTTAATTTGTGATTTTCTAGTGCAAACATACAAAACATATTAGTAAAACATCCATTTCCACATCCTCGAATTTAGAACTACGAAACTTGACTGTTACATTTTCATGTACAGGAAAACCCTTGAAGGGCGGTTATTGCGTGATTAAAGGTTGTTACTTTATTTGGTAAAATTATTCCTCCTATTTCTAAACAATAGTCTTTTTTTCCTAATATCAATATAGTAATTCACGTAACAAGGCCGGAAACTAGGTTTTTTTGGGAATAGACAAAATATAACAAAATAGACAAATCTGTGACTCCAAAAAAAACATTTTCGGGCGTGTTGCGTACAATATTTTTTCGGCAACCGTGTACAATAACAAATCATTGACAACTAATTTCATATGAACTGTCAGCCGTTAATTCGTTGCTATGGTAACGACGTGATTCTTTCCGGACTAGGCCGGAAAATGCTACATTCTCAAAGAAAAAGCGTCCGGACGGTTGCCGAAAAAATATGGTATATCAAGATGTTTACATTACAATTTATTCATCACAAAACAATTGTTGAATGAGAATATTATAAACAAGTCAAAAATACTAAAACGTCATTTAGACAACTTAACAAATACATCCATAGTCCTGGGACTGAAGCCATAGTAATACTAGATTCTTCCATCCTTCAGGCAGTCGCTACCTAGTTGAACGATGAAGAGTATATGACCTCGAGAACCGTCATCATATAGGAATAGAACAATTTCTTGCAAGCATTTTCAAATGGATCACTCTCTTAAATCGGATAAATTTGACACCGATCCATATTCGCCTACCGCTTCTCAGAAATGGAATTATCGATGGTTGAAAACTTTCGAAAATTTTGCCGCTTCCTTCCAAGATCCTGATGATGCTAGTAAGCTCAGATTTCTTATAAATCACATATCATAATGTAAACTTATTGACAGCTGAAAGTAATACTACATTGTTAGTTAATGAACCCGAATATAAACGTTGGTTGAAGTTATCCTTTCCCCACGTGTCTCCGAAAAAAAAAATGGCGACATCTGTTTCAAAGTTCCCATACAGTTCAAAAAACAATTGAGTTTTTAAAGCAAGGTAACAACGAGTTCTTGAACCACCCTCCATCCAGTCACGACCTAAGTCGTAACGACTTTTTAACTTTCCCACAAATTAAGAATTAATTCCGAGGTAGAAAAGATACAGTAAAAATATATTGATGTTAGTACCTACTACATTATATTTCTGAGACCGTCCCTGTTATGTAAAGCGATATCTACCTGTAAAATTTCTACCTAAGCAGGTACCACTACAAACTAAACACAATGGTACCTATCCATAATGCAATTTTACAGGTAAAATACCACTCAAAATCTTATCTATACTTTTCTGTATACTTTAAACAAAATTGCAGATATTGATTATCCCATCTTTACACCTGATACCAAAAAAACAATCAAAGGTTATCAGTCAAATAAACAATTTGAACAAAATATCTGATAAACAAACGTAATTCTACGAACTCCCCCGACGTACCTATCTATGATGCCACGTACTGTACATCAGTGAAAATTAACCGGAATTTTTAAACGTAGAAAGTGGAAAATAATAATTTAATCTCATTTTTAAAATTTACTTTCATTTTATATTTATGTGATACACGTATAGACATTAAAAAATTATGAACATTAAGATTGTTGGTAAAAACAAATTTTAGTACTATTAAAAATATTGAAACACGACAACGCTGCGTATTCAAGACCTTTCCCGCGACTCGCGAGTTTAGAATTTCAGTGACTCAGTTCAAATCGTACGCTTTCGGAGTGAAGAACACCTTTTACTTGTCGAACGTCGCGCAGCCACCTGTTTTTCCGAGTGACGCGTTTTCAAATTTTCAATAATTGTTTGAAAACAAGTTGATAAAAGTGAGAACAGTGCTAGATAAGTGATCGCAGTTTTCTTTTTAAGTGAAAAAATTGTATTTTGTGCTAGTACACACAGTGACTTAATACTTTCACCTTAGTTTATACATGCACCTTCAAGAACAGGTTTTCAAGATGAAGACGGAGCTTGTTATAATCTTTGTCTTCGCTTTAATGCAAGGTAGGTGAATGTATATGTATATACAAGTTTTTTTTACAGAATAATTTTTTAAAACAATGCTTTTTAATAATAACAAGTTATTTATTTATTTACGCGTAGGTATTTGAAAATTGTTATAAAAATAACTTTTCAGTAATACAAATATTGATTTACTATAAAAAGTGTATTGAAGATAATAAAAATATATCTATTTTACAAGGTGAATATAATGAATACTTAATTTTTTGAAGAATGTTGCTAATGATTAATTTAATTTGACTCATGGATAAGAAGATGCCTAGACCGGCTTTTTATAGGCAATAAGAATCATTCATTTTGTAATTAGAATTTTATAACGTGTAATTGAACGTACCGTTTGGGGTTATACAAGGGGGTATAAACATTATAAAATATTTTTATTTCCATTTTAAGTGACTGCAAGAACGCGATATCAATTGTACACATTTTTAATAAACACTTTGCTTTGGCATTTTTGTAAGAAGCGACAAAACTACGCTCAACAGTAACAGACTTAGAAAGATGTTTCCATTTTTCGTTTATAATCTATATTCTTTCTTGGCTCCCTCTATATACCTGTTTCTAATGTATTATCGTGTATAGTTTGTCTTAAAGTATATCGTCTTAGCTTTTGCCGGCAATCATAAAATTAACGGACCAATTACAGTAAATCATGGCCAATAGCTGCTGTAGAAGACATCGCCAGTGGAGGACTAATTAAAATTATTTTTAAAAGGATAAAATTTACAAATATCTATCTTTATGTATTTTTTATCATACATCCTTTGTTTTTTATTTAAAATGTGAAGACCATTTCTCTCAAATGTCGTTTCGTATTATATTCTTCGGAAACGGATAGTACAAGTTCAGAGACAAGTTCTTAGAGTGTCCATGGGAATGGTTAATGGGAATTCAAGGCTCTTTGCAGCTGGTCTCAAGCATCAGCACCAATTCAAAATATAATGAGGTGTTAAACTGATGATGATGATTTGAATGGTTCACCATTTATGCTGTGACGCACATTACTTAAAAAAGAAGTTAGCTACATAAGGGTTGACATAGGGACACAATTATGTCGTTATAGGTTATGTTATATTGCTTTTATAGTAAATGACTTGGGATTTGTTTGAATTTACTTCCAATTCATTTTTACTATTGTAAATTTTACTTCCTGAAGGCCAAACTCTTTTTAATTAGATTTTCATTAAGCATATTATAGCGGGTTCTTCAGCTGTTGCCTTTCCTGAGGTGATAATACTTTTAAAGATTCATTTTTCATTGCATCTTTGATAATAGTCATATTAAAAGTATACAATTTAAAAGTTTTCTAGGATGTTAACCGACATCTTAACACTCTGATAGACTTGTTTGTTGACTAGTAGGTTTGAGTACCACCATCATAATGATAAGAATCTTCTGTTAAAACAGTCACAAAATAATTTCCTCTCCCTTAATGGTATCGAACATAAGTTCTTCAAACTCGAATGGACTTTTTGTAACTGGCTGTTAGCTCATGAAACATCCAACTAACTTCATCTTTAGGTGTGTGATGTATCTGTAGTGAAAGTTGCAAACATTTATGAACACTTCATTTCCAGTTTTCTCCTGAAATATTCGGTTTGAATTAATTTTTGCAAAGTGGAAGTAATAATATTATTACTACTTTAATAAAAAGTAGAAATTATAACTGATGTAAAATAATTGAAAATAAAAAAGGAAGCAGCTTACCTTAAACTTAAACACTTATGAATTTCAAATCAAAAATCAGATAAGCAAATGATAACCAATAGCGTTACATGAGCGTTACTTGTTAAATTTTAATAAATTCAGTACCCAAATAATTCTTAGCTGTTGTTAAGATTTCTCAGGATGGTGGGAATGTCATTCTGTACTGCTTTAGAACAATAAACTTGAAACATCTTGCTTTCATTTTTTTTTTATTGATATTTGCAACTGGAGTGTGAAAAAACCTGTTCAAAATTTCACTACTTATCATAAGTTTACAAAAAATAGAATATCTACAGGTAGTAGTTAGTTAGTTAATTGAAAAATAGTGAGAGAAGGTGGGGGTTCTTATTTTTGGAATATAAATATTCATCTTAATAAATAGCAGAGTAAATAACCAGGAAATTGCTGAATGGTAATTGTGGTTGTCTATAAATCTTGTTCTCTCTTGAAACAACGGCATTTTGTCCAATAAAACTAAACCCTTTAAAATTAGTAGCATATAATAAGTCGCGTAGCAGCAAAAGCACCATTTTACAAGCATGTAATATGCTTTCATAAATAAAAATAAAAAGCCTAACAAGTTATTTATTTGACAAAATTAGGAAACAATTGAAATTTAATTATTTATCAATAGTAATTAATAGTAGAACTTTTGCAAATATTTATATTCACGGGATGTAAAAGTATATTTACTAGTCTTGAACATTATTGCCAGCCTTCGCTATCGCTCTGGCGCAAAATCGTTCTCAACTTATATCTCTTATAGTATAAATAGCTATTATTACGTGCCAGTAGCTGTTATGATATATTTGCTAAGCCAGATAGTCGATAATATGCAATTTACCAGTAAGAAAGCAGAAGAATTACTGTTAAGTGGCTGGATGTACCTTATTGTGGTCCCAGATAAATATTAATTTTTTCTTAAAATACGCCATTTCTATTTTAAAGATACTTAATTTCCCCAGCTTTTAAAATGATCATGGTAATAAATTCCGTTGAATTTCTATCTATAGAATTATAAATTATAAAATGAAGACATTGCGCCTTCTAACAGTATCGTGAAAGTAGGCATTTTTCAATGCTACCAACGTAAGAAACGTTATACTGGTCAGTGACTCAGTGGGAAATTACTTAGAATACTAGTCATTATAATGCATTCTATTACTAAATAGATTGTAATTCTAGTATAATTTATAATTAAATACTTAGCTATTAACATTACAATTTGAAGGTTTTCACTTCCGTACAAAATTAAAATAGCAATTAGGTGATGTTAATATACAGGGTGGTTTAGAGACAATTGTACCGATTATTTCAAGTCAGCCCTAAGGTTATGTACGTATGTATTTATTTTGGGGTGACATTCACTGAGACCTAAAAGATCTATTGTGCCCCCTTAGTTCTAATTAGTTTCTGAGGAGAGTCTCAGAAACTAGTAGCTTCTTTACTCCTATTTCCCGGAGAAATTTTTGGATATCTGCAGGCTTCAACTTAGGTAAATGTTCCTCTTCTATCCAGTAATCTCCCAGGTGCTGTGCTCTAGGATTCTGAAGTGCTGTGCAGTTGGAAAGTATTTGGCCACAAAATCTGCATTCTTCTTCCTCCTCTATTTTGAGCTTTTTCAGGTGCACATTCAGGCGACAATGTCCCGTTAGGATCCTTGTTAAAACTCTTAGCGCAGTTTTACTTTGACTTATGCATTCATTTGATCTCAACAGGTTGTAGTTACCCAGAAGAATATTTGATTGTATAAGCCTTTATTGAATCAATGTATCGATGGCCAATAATTCTAGAAACTTTTGGTAAGTCATTTCATTTTTTTTATCTGTCTTCCAAAGTTAGTTTTATGCAATATTCCATGTTTTATTGTCGATGGGTTTTGGTAATTTGTTAAACTGTTCCATTCCAAGTCTTGATTACATAATTTCCAGATCCATTAGTTCTAATAATTTCTTGACACTATATTCTTTTACTTTCTGATCAAACCAATTCAGTGTCTCTGAACTGGCAATGATAAGCTTTGTGACCCATTGACCCATATCCGTCCCAATTGATACTATTTTTCTGTTGGCAACTTTGACTTTATAACTTCCCATATTTGGTACTACAATAAGTTTTCATTGAATATTTATATTTTTAGACTTCAGTTACACTAATTGTAAAAAGTTGCTGGTGGTATCCATAAGAATTAAGCTGGGTTCCAGTAGGCTGGGTATACATTTGGTTTACAACCATTTTTCAAAGTTTTTGCTTTCATGTAATCATCAGTTTTTCAGTTACTTTACCTGCATCTTCATCAAAACCATCCTCTACTCCTGTATGCATGTATCTCTTCTGTCTTCTTCCACTGAGTTACTTCAGTAATATGTTGCCATATGTTTTTCTCTTCTAACCTTTGTTAAAAATCCACATCTCATCCAATACCTTTGGCCTATATCAGTTGGTAATCTTTTCTTCAGAATATTTGTTATGAAACTGCAACTTCTATCACTAGTTGGCATAGTTAATACTTAATGGTTCTTTTGCAATAGTGAAAATTTAGATAAATAAAAAAATATCATAGACTTCTGCTTGGAAATGTGTTAGACTCAGTATACATATATACCTACTATAATAATTGATTATCAAACTGATTAGAAAACTTTTGAATAATTGTTCCAATTCTAAAATCTAAGTGCACTTATAAAATTGATGTTTTATTCCTAAAAGGTTTCTCCACAAAGTGGAAATGCTGAATTAAGTGTAGGCATTAATTTCAAGGTTGAAGAGAGAAGGTAGGACAATTAATATGAGTTAGGCACGTATTACAGAAAGAATTATTGTTTTGTTGGCAAAGTGAATAATTATAAAAATGCATTGTTTTCATTTTCTTTGATAAGATTGTGGGAAACAGTGTCACAAACTTTAGTATTAAATTATTTCATAGTACAAATTTCATAAAGCTGCCTTAAATTGGTTGTTAAAAATGTTATATCTTCTATTTTAAGTAATAAAAACTGATTATACTCAGTTTCCAGGAAAGGGAAGGTGTTATTTTCATTAAATTTCATGTATACAACTTAAAATGAGCTAAAAGTTAGAACCTAAAATAAAGTATCTTGTTTTATTTTTGTTGCATAGGAGAGTTCACTGAATCATTAAATCATTGTTATCTGATTAGATATAATTTAGGTTTAAGATGTTTCTATCTTTATCCATCAAATTGTTTATTTATGCTTGTCACAGGACTGTTTTTAGATGAGAGCTCACACTAAATAGTAACTATTTTAAAATTTTCATGCTTCACTAAAGTACCTAATTGTCTTAAACTTTTTTACAATCATTTTCAAGTTTCAAGTACACAAAATATTCTCAATTTGGACTTTTCCTTTGAGTTTTACTCTTCTTCCAATATCACTTCATCTAATCCAACTACCATACTTTCAATTTTATTCAGTTAGTTTAACAACTCCCTATAGAAATTCAGTTTCAATAATTTATCAAATAGTAAACCAGTACAGTCAGGAAACATAATAATAATATTAAGCATTGTTATTGATTATATTTAATATATTTTAGCCAACTACAATTTCAAATTTAACTTATTAAATAAGTTTTTCTTATATTCTATCATTAAAATGTTAGGTTAGATACAGCTTAAAGAAGTCACAATATAAATTAGTCCTCAAAGACAAATGCAAATACCTACAATTGAGTGACCTTTCTGTTGATGTTAAGTCATCAGAAATCTAATGGTATTTCCAATAATAAATAAGTTGAGTATTCAATTCAACAAAACTGCATTTTGGTATAATTATTGTGGGAACTAATGTTGTTAAAATCTGTCCAAATTTTACAACTTGGAGACATGAAACTAAAGATTGGTGTTGGGTACAAAATAGTATTTTAGTCAGAGTGAAGAAAGGAAAAATGTTTGTTAATAAAAAAGCATGTAGAGCATTGTTCCCAATTCAATTTTTTTGGGGGGGTTCAATCAGTGAATTGAGCGAATACAGTGGTTATGATTGAATGTCGAAACTAGAAAAATCATAATAATTCCTTTTAGAGTCAAGTGAATGACATTTTAGCAAGTTCAATGTTGATTGCATATAATATGGGACGTTTCTATTTGTATTTTGGGTAATTTTAGGATGATTTATCAAGATTTATTTGAAATTGTGGAGTTCAATATGAACTTTAAGGTGAGAAAATTAACATATTTTGACAGTTAGTATCCCTAAAGTCATGAAGCAGAGACCATGTATTCTTGTTGCTTAAAAGTCTTATTTTTTCATTGTATAAGACTTCCAAAGCCGAGGTAGGTAGCTGTGAATTTTACTGTAATAAGACTTGATAGAAAGTGAGTTTGGAAGTAAACATGCCTGAAATAAAGAAAAAAGCGGTGAGAAAAATAAATTGATGTGAATACTTACAAGAGAGCGGTCATTATATTTTTTTGGGGAAAAAATTGGTATAAGTATACCTGATCAGAGCAAGCATAGCAGCAGCTCTTTGCAGTCCAGATAGAGAAATAATCCAGAGGCTTGTTTTCACCTTCGATTAAAAGTAACTATCAAAAAACTCTTCATTATTAATTTCCCTCCTCTGTTTCCCTCTACCTCACATAAACTCAAAAAACCGTTAACTTATAACCCTTAAAATACTTTCTCGTCTTCTTTTTCGGACATGTCAGCCAAGGGACAAAATATTGTATAACATAAGCTGTACAGTGAGGGTGATATTTTGCCATATTATTCGATAAACCGTATTTACTTTGGTGTTTCGCTATTTATGTTCAAATTGTTGTGTTTTCGTCTTA
>CAJUYG010000849.1:165329-186088 GCA_910591675.1 Galerucella calmariensis | reverse complement strand
ATATAAAGCTGGAAAATGGGTACATATAAAGCTAGAAAATGGAAAATAAAATGTGTTAATGAGAAATTCGAAAGGCTCACCTTAGTTTCAGTTCGGTATTTTTGTTCAGTTCCATGCTCAATTGCTGTATGAGTGCTAAAAGGCAACTTTGTTGTAACAAACATTCGTCTCCGAATAGAGTTTGTGGATCGACTTTTTCGCAAACGTAAATGACGTAATTTAAATTTTCCGCACTCAAAGCAAGCTGAAAAGCCTCGTCATAGTTTTTTCTGGACAGAAATTGTTGAATTTGGTTTATGGTCATCGCCTTGAAATAAAAAGAAAAGATGAAAAGAACATTCCACCGAATTTTGAAAATAACTTACGTGGTTATCTACATGTGGCGATGGAGTGACAGCTCTCGATCGGACGGCATTAATTACGCTATCCTCAAATACGGTAGCGTGATTTTTAAAACCTTGCTTCACTTGATCGCTTATCACATCTCTTATGTTACTAACCAGTTTATCGTTCATGCTGAAAACAAAACATGTATGTACATAGACAAAATTTGAAACTTAAAACAAGTACGTACCTTTTAAAAACTGCATTGAACTGCTTTTGTATCTCCGAAGTAAGAGTACCGGTCAATTTATCAGCATTGGTTTTCATAGTATCAGAAACTGTTTGAATTTGTACGATCAAATCCTTTCCTTTTTCCTGTACTCTCCTTTGTTTATCCATGTAACTTTCCACAGATGCCGTATCTGGAATAAATTCAAATTACCAACACAAGAACTCACTGGAAAGGGGGGTAAAAACACTTACATTCTTTGGTTCCACGAGTAAAGGTTTCGTTAATTTGCTGGAACATCTGTCCACATACTCTTTCCCAAGATGGTATTAAAGATGAAGAAATTATGTCACGATAACATTTTTCCAAACTTGGTGCTACGATATTAACTACAGATAGACTTAAAGTATCTGCTAGTGTCTAAAACAAAGTACATTAATCAGAGGATTATTCTATAAAAGTTAAAAATGTACTTACTTTGTTATTAAAAGCTTTGGAAATATTTTCTTTCAACAAAATATCAGTGTGATTCAACTTTTGAGTATATTGTTTTTCCATTTGATTCCTATAAGTTTCCATCTGATTTTGTACAGCGGGTAAAATGATACTTTTAATTTCGTGCGTTATGATTTGTTGTAATTTTTCGATTAGGGATTTCGTTAGAACTTGATTGACACCCTCTAGCATTTTCGCCATTTGTAATTGTTGCTTGGACATTATCAATTCAATTTCTTTGACGAAATCATCTTTGTCGAATCGGTCGTCGTGTAATTTTTGTATCAGCACGTTTTGTTCGCGTATTAAATTTTCCAAAGCATTAATCCGGAAACCCAACAGTTGAAGTTGGGATTTTTCTTCACCCACACTTAACCTAAAGAAAAAAGAAATTTTCCTAACCTCACTTCTACTTTACTAACCTCAATTCTACTTTACTTGTTGAAATGGGGCATGTCCACGACAGTTGACAATACCTTGGTGGTGAAATAAAAAATTTAAGAATGTGTCACGATATACACGGTAAGAACAAAATGGCTAATGAGCATGTTATTACGAATGTTACTTTAAGTTAAGTTTTGATGACAATGAATAAGAGTTTGTTGAAGTAAAAAGTGTCAATAATTAATAAAATTAAAACACAACATCACTAACCTCAATTCGTTTCTTAAAACTTCATCCTTAATAACTTCATTTTCCTTAACAACTGGAATCGTGGGCCAAACAATATCATTACTCAACTTTTCTTGATAATTATTCTGCTTGGAATAATCTTTTTTCGCTTCTTCTGCATTTTCTTGCAATTTCGGAAGGTTATCAAAGAATTCCTGAGTATCGTAAGAAGAGTTATTCAGGGACAATATTTCTTGTACTTCTCTACTAGGACTTGAACCACCACTAGCGAAATTATCCTTTTGCGGTCTTTGAAAATCAATAAGATTATCCACTACGACATCATTAACTTCAGACAGTGCAGCTTCCAAAGAATTAGACGTTTCATTTCGATCACTGTTACGTCCACTAGGTGAAAAATCATCGGGAGTCATCAAAGTTAGGTTAGAATTGCTTTTTTGTTGTATTAAAAGCGAAACGGATTCTTGTAGATCGTCTAATTTGGGGAGTTTCTCTTTTTCCTCGACTTTTTCTATCGAGTTATTCAAAGTGTTATAAAACATGTTTTCCGGGTAAAAAGTAATGTTGCATTCTTGGAATTTTTTAGGCTGTATCACCAACATTTTCAAAAAAACAGCTTTTCTTTCAACATCTTCATCGAAATCGTCTCGATCATCGTACAGATCCTCGTTGCTGTTGTTGAAAGAAAAAGGTACTGTACGATTAGCAGCTTCTAATATGTGAAAACTGAGAAACGGTGCTGGAAGTAAAAATTCAGCTAGCATCGTAACGTGTACAACTTGTTCTTTATCATTTCTATTCAGATGTAATATATACATAACTCTGTTGTTTATGTCGGATATAACAAGGTACTTCCCAGTGTAATCTATTGAAACGTTCAAGTAGAGACTGGATAAAAGACTGTTAGGATCAGATTTAAAATGAATCGTCTGTAAACAAGTCCAACTCTCACACGACCAAAGTTTAATTTCCGAGTTGTTATTCGCACCTGTTATGGTAAATTTCCAGCATTCCGAGCTATATTCCAAGACATTATCAATAAAAATTATCGAAGATAGTGGACTGCCATCATGAGGTCTCCATTCGTGAAGACATTTTTGTTTTTCTGAATCAAACATGTATAACTGATAAAATTTAACGTATCCATCAGCAGATGCTATCGCAATTGCAGTACCATCTGATGAAAATGATGCATCTACGACTTCGGTGTTGTATTTAATTTCTATGTAGCCTTCGTAACTTTCATCAGGATCGAGTGTACCACCTTTTCCATATTTTTCAGTCAACATTGCCACGTTGTATACCTCCACTTTGGTTCCGTTTAAAACCACAAACATTTTTTCAGGATCATCACCACCATCTTCATCGTCTACAGATAAAAACGGGCACCATATTAACCTGTAACTAGTCTTTGGTCTACCTCCATCATGAGGGTATATGTGTAATAACAAAGTGTATCTATTTAAACAATATTAAGGAATATTAACTTTTATAAAGAGTAACTACAATATATATAGAAAAGGATACGTTATAGAAAGTGGTTTATCATCGATTTGATAAACTAATATATTGCCTTCACTATCTACACATCCTAAAATAATATCTTCTCTGGAAAATGCAAATGCAATATCTTTGATGTCATCTTTCAAGTTTTTTATAAGAGCTCTGTTGCCAGTTTCTTGATTTGTAACTCTAACCATACCCCCTTCTTTACCTAAATTATAAAATATACCTTTTAACCCCAAACTGGTAATATCTGTTTGTATTACTAGAGAGAAAACCACTAATGTTGAAAACAGGATACACTAGATATTGTTGAAACTACATAAACAATTTATTTCATCATTTACAGTTTAGATAAGATAAGAGGGAGGAAGTATGATTTTCTCTCCTGATATAAGGGAGGAAAGTGTGTACTTTCTGCAAGGGTAGGAGGAAAGATAGTTTACTTTACCTTTCATGCCGTAAGCTATCACTTTTCCGCAAATATGAGCAGCTACCAAATGTCCATGGTAATAACGGAATTCCCAGTTGTAGTCTATCTTATCAGTCAATTTAACTTTCGAACTTCCATGATTATGAATACCTTCGCTGCAATGTATTATCACATTTTGTCCTTTTATATCCGTAGAAAATTCCGAATCAGATCCAGAGTATTTGCTATAAGATAAATGAGACACATCATAACCCATCATAAGTATGATCAAAAGTAAACTTACATATTTTGAATTAAATTAGCAGTTGGGCCTACGAGAGAGGAGGTCATTGTAGTTATGATGATACTTTCTAATATATTATATATTTATTCTTCTGTAAATTAATGCATGTCTTTAGTATCAATGCTATAGTGCTATTTATCCTTGATATAATTTTTATGCCAATCAGATTGATAATGTTTACTGTTTAGTAATAATAGGACTAGTAATTCCAAAACTAATACATTATTAACAATAAAATTTTTATAGCGTATAAAAATATAAAAATTTTACCCGGTGACAATACCCGCAAAAACTGATTAATAGGCAATCTGGCAATATGAACTTTGACATTTGACAACTGTCATCTAATTTCCATTTGCCAATAAGTGAACAGTATTTAAAAGTTTATCCAATCAAATTCCCATAAAAAAACGCCAAATGTCAAATAATAAATGCTTCAATATCATTGGTTAAGAATGACCTTGACAACTGAATATATTGGAATTCATTGGTTGATAGATTTTGGTAGTAACCAATGGAGTGAAAGTAGCTTACATCAACTGAAGCTAGATCGGAGTACCATAAAAAAGAAGAATTGAAATTTGACAGGTGAGATTGACATTGAAGATTGAAGTTTATCTGGCCAACTTCATGTGTATGAAAGTGAAGGCAATTTTTATCAGTTATTAATGGAACTTTTGGTTTAATTAGTAATGTGTAGTGATGCTTCGCATTTAACAAGTTCACCCTTTTATCAGTCCTTGATTTTTTCTGGTAGCGATAACATAATCTAATGGTAAAATTATACAAAGAATATTGCACGTTTTAAAATCTCTATATTGTTCTAAAATATAATTGCGAACAAAGAAAAAATGTACACAATTCAACATGTTAGACGTCCAGAAAAACCTGAAAAGGAGTGCATACACTCGGGGCACTTTATGGTATCAACATTCGAAGCCGAAGAACAGGATGATGAGGACAATGTGGCTATTCCTCTTCCAGAAAACAATAGTGATAGTATACCTCTGCCACTTGTATCAGTTCAACCAAAAAATAAAAACTTATCCAAAGTTCCACAAAAATCACAACAGCAGCTATCAATTGATACTAGCTTAGCAAAACTATTTCAGGCAATGAATATTGCCTACAGGTAAGATTTTTTAATTTAAATTATTAAATATTTGCTTTTTTATTGAGGATATTTTCATTCAATTTAGTATAGTTTATATTAGATCTCTATAAAAATTGTCTTGTATGCTTATATTCAATAAAAATTGTAAAATTTTAACTAAATATATAGTCTGCACAATTTGGGGTAAAGATAACAACATTGTTATGAAACAAAATTAAGTGATAAACTTATGACTGTAAAGATAATTGCCACATTGATACAATTTAATGTTTTGGCTACAAGTAGTTGTAGTTAGAGGAATTTATAGTTTGAGTGTAACTTGAGCTGAATAAATTTTTAAGTACAGACATTCTTTTGTAATCAAAAAGAACATGGATTCCATAAAAGAAAATAATTGATAAACAGGCAGTCTAAGGATGTATTTATTTCTGTAAAACTATCCTTTAGAGACACCAGCAACCATTTTTGTCAAACATGTATTTCCTAAACCTGTGCTTATATACATATTAAAACATTGTGGTTCTAGGTCTCTAACTTCTTTTGGTAGTTACATATTATTAATCAGATATTTTTATTCAAAATTGCAGATAAATTTATTATTATTTTTATCTATGTTAATCCAGTAATAGGTATGTGAACAGATTTTATTAATATGCATAACAAAATTAGTTTGCACTTTATTATGTGCCAAGTGATAATTTTCTTGGTAAATAAAGTATTTTTGGGATAACGTAATCACATTTGGTGAGTACCAAGGCAAAATATAAACTTAATTTAAGACATGTTTATCATAGTAGAATATACGAGGAATGAATACAAACATATAACTGATGTAATAATAATTAAAAATGTCCATTTAATAATCTAAACATTTCAACTCTTTGTTAAGATATTCATACTTTGTTGGGTTATACTAGTAAAGAGATTTGTTTAACAAAAAAATAAGTAAATTCATGATCTTCGTTTTTTTTTTAAACTCTATTTTGTTACAGACAAAAGCTAACATCACCTAAATGGAATAGATTTAGGGGTATTAGATTGCGTTGGAAAGACAAGATACGATTAAATAATGTGATATGGAGATGCTGGCATTTGCAATGTAAGTGTATCTACTAAAACGCGATATTTAAATATGAATAAAGTTTTTATTTTCAGTTATTAAGAAAGAACACACATTGGTATGCCAATTTGCATCTCCCTTAGATGTAGATACACACAATAAACCAGAGGTAAGATGATTCAAATAAAAAAATCAAGTTTTATGATCAATGTGTTTATATTTTTAAAGCAAAATCTGACTCAGCACAATAGTTAATTTCATTGTTGAATTTTTGACATTCTTTTGATATTAATCTGAATCAATCATTAGAGAGAGACTGCTTTAGGTATAGTCCAGGCAAATAACACTTTTACAAAGAGAAAATTGTTAACAGGGTGGGAACAGTTGGAAATGGCAAATAGGCGTAAAATAAACGTAAAAAAAATTAATGTGTGAGCAGGGGTGTTTCCATATAATATATTTGGGGGGGTGGAATTTTGGATTATTGCGATTTCCGGCGAAAGTTGACATCGGAGAGAAAAGTGTACAACAAAAAAGTTGTAGATCATAAAAAAGTCTACAACTTTTGTGGGAATGATTTTTTCATATAACCTCAAAAACTTCGAGAAAAATGCGAAAAACCGCTTTTATCGTTTATCTGTTCCCATCCTGTTAACAATTTTGTTTTTTTTTTTCGCTCCAAATTAAGCTAATTCGACAAGTCTAGTATTAATTTGCTCTATTTATCGCGAAATTTGTAAAGACATGTATTTAGAATTTGCCATTATTGTTTAACATTTTCCGAGATAATATTGTTTTATTAAAAAGATTTATTCATCAGTTAAGTCATTTTGTTTATAGTAGACTATGTCGGTTAATACTGTTACCTATTGTTTTACGATTACTACTCAGTGGCGTAACATATAAAGGTATATTTAAAAATAAATAAATTTTAAATTTAATCATAGCCGCCACTGGTGTAAAATCATACTATTTTATGTCTACAAAATTTATCTTATCTGTACATTTAAAAGTACCTCATAATATTTATACTTTTATTAATACTTTAATCCTACAAAATGAAACGACACAATGATAAGTAATAGACTATTAAGAATTGAAATATTAAAATGGGAAATATAATTCTAATTTATCAATATTTATCAACAACTTTATTTACGAAGCTTACGCGTGGAATGGTAATTTTATAAATATTCATTGGCTAAAACTTGACAATAGAAAATAAACTGCACAAATTCTAGTGTATATAGGGTGGCCTAGATTTTAATTCCCACTACAGGAATCTCCTAAAAAGATACTATTGGCATTGTTTACACTAACACTAAGATAGTGTAAAGTTACATAAAAAGCGCTAAACAAGTTTATATAAATCGTTAAGATTGCTTTAGATTTATTTTTTTTATAATTTGTTATCTAAAAATCGATAAATTTAACTTAAATATTTTGAATATTAATAGAGATAATTTTTTATTCTCGGTTTGTTTATTTTTTAGTTTATCAGTTACACAATGCTTGTTGAATTATTCTGATTCAACAAAAATAATTATAAAAGTTCGGTCGATTTGAAAATAATAATGTATTTGCAAATATTTCGATATACTATTATGCTTATCTCGAATATATATGCGACTTAACAAATTGTTTCGATTTAAATATATATTCAAGGCCAAGTGTTGTTTAATATGTAATACCGGAATTCGTATTTTCAACAGATATTTTCTTTTTTTGGTTATACGCCGTTAAAATTCCTTCTTTTTTTATTATTTTTTTGTGGACTCGACTCCTTTGTGTAATACATTCAGCAATATATAACAGACCATCCATATCTTAGCCAAAACTAGTTAACCTAATCTGCCAAGGTCATGAGATTATAGAAAAAGAAGATTAAGAACACCTTACGTGAATAAAAAATATTGTCATATGTCATATAAAAATAAAAAGAGGTAATGAACTTTTCACTTATTTTTAAAATTACCTTCTCGATTATTTATTGACATCATATTACGTTATCAAAGAGTCGCAAGTCCAAAAGTCTTGATATACAAAGACCTTTTGATATTAACACAACAGTCTAGTCTAGCCGGTACTTTTACTAAATATAAATAGTTATCTAAATCTTCATTGGCGTCAAAATGTATTTTCTGAATTGATTTAACTTTTTAATTTCAGGCTGTGGTTTTAGAAGGTAAGTATTGGAAAAGAAAATTAGCAGCAGTAACAGCCGAGTATAAAAGATGGCGTATGTTCTACAGGAACAACATCTTAGGACACGTTACCAAAGATACAGCAGACTCTGTGAGTATTTTTTCTAAAATAATTTCAGTATAAATTCAATAATATAATTGTGTAGCTGTTGGACTTGGATCTACCAGAATGGGATACCGGTACGGAGAATATGATGATGGTGGATGAAGATTACATGGGTCTAATGAGCGACACATTATTTTCAACCATAGCCAACCAACCATTTGCTTTTCCCGATCCTAGAGAAATCGGTTTGTAAATTTATTAATAGAATAGTTGTGGATGCTAAAAATTTTTACATTTCCAGCAAAAGCAGGCATTGCGGACTTTATCCAACCAAGTTTAAATCCTCTACAACCAAATTTAGAAGATTACATGGATTTAGATCCTTTCCAAGGTAATTTTTATTTAAAACACTTGAAAGTACCTTTGTATAATTAATTTTTAGAATTTTTGGGAAACAAACTTGCAACGGTACTTGAAGAAACGCCCACATCACAAAACTCCACCGGTTGGGGTTACTTAGAACACAGCCCGGAGTCAACAGTTGAGGTACCTTCCCTAGTATCCCCAATGCAAGTGAACCAGTACCTTCTATCTTCCGGGCAACAAGTACCAGTGGTTGAAAAACCTAAACCCGAACCTAGGCAGCAAAATATCGTAACTGAAAGATACAATGACATGGGATTGCAGCAACAACAACTTTATTCGGTATCACCGCCACCTTATCAGCCTGTGATCTCTAAAAATATACAAAAAACATCCAAGAACGTGAATTCGAGGAGTACTTTGGTGTATAGTAAATCTTTGGATAACATTTATCCAGCTTATAATCAAAATACGTCGGGACAAGTTGTCGAAACGCCGCAACAATCCCAACAACAACCAACGCAACAAATCCCCGAATATCTAGCGTACAAGTTGGTTACATTGCCGCAACAAGCTTACAAATTTTCAATACTACCAACTTCTAATATTAAATTCACTACTCCGCAAGTGCAACAACCGATTATCCAAAGCTATTCTTGTTTAACTCAATACAACAGTCTTCCTCGGTCAAATACCGTAAGTTTTCTATTTAAATGTTGATATCTTTCGGTTCGATACACTTTTTTTACAGAACGAAGATAAACAACCTTCCAGACGACGCGGTGGTGGTACCAGAGGTCGAGGTCGATCGAGATCGAACCCAAGGGAACAACCGATTAAAAGACCTCCTTTGGTATCCACAGCTAGTGATCCCTCTTTACTAACCCCCCAAAACAGTGTAATATTAACGCAGTTGTTAACCAATAGTGAGTATTTTATTTAAAATTATCGATTGGTCACCGTCTAACCGTCACCGCATTTTTTTAAGATACGGAACCAGTGAGTACTGTGTATAATCGTAGCTTAACGCAGGGTAATATAGAAATGCTTCCGAAATCGAACCAAATGCGTATAAAAGAGGAATCGAATCCGTTATTGCCTCAAGCGTCTACCACCACCTTAATAATACCCACTCAAGTCAGCATGTCGACTGTACAATCTTCTTCGGACAATGTAAGCAAAAATATTCTCACCAATAGGGGAGTTCAGTCTAAGATCAGTGTGGCCAACAAAAAGTGTTTTTTTCTGACAAGAATGACAGTTAAGGTCTACCATTCAATAATAAGATTTTTGCATGTTTTTTATCATTGCGAACATTTATATTCCTTAATTAATAATTAAATTGAAGAATACACCCTCGAATCGTATATCTTGAAATGTAACTTGACTTTTTAGCTGAATACTCCACATATCGGAGGCCAATAATCCTAGGAACTTTTGGCAAGTTACCATTTCATTTCTGTTATTCTGTCACTAGTTATGTCAGTTGTCAGTTATATTTATTTTTGTTGATTTTCGTTTAATGGGCCTTTTCAGTAATTTATTTTTATTTGTTTAAATTGAAGTATTGTATGAAAAAATGTTCCCTTATTTTTTTATTTTTCCTTGGAGCTTGATTTCTATCCTAAGAAAATTATCAAAAGTGCGGAAAGCAAGCGCGGTTTGAACGTGACGTCAATATTGTTCATATTCGTTTAATTGTGTATGTCCATTTTCGATTAGATTTTTGTATCATTTCTAGTTAGTTGTATCTATTCTTCTAATTACTTTTTCCAGTTTTTCCACTGACATCTGACATAACTAGTGACAGAATAACAGAAATGAAATGGTGACTTGTCAAAAGTTCCTAGAATTATTGGCCACCGATATGTTGAGTATTCAGCTAAAAAGTCATTTTAAATTTCAAGGTATACGCTTCGGGGGTGTATTCATAATTTTAATAAAGCAATATAGATGTTCGCAATGATAAAAAACATGCAAAAATCTTATTATTGAATGGTAGACCTTAACTGTCATTCTTGTCAGAAAAAAACACTTTTTGTTGGCCACACTGACCTTAGACTAAACTACTCAATCCAAAACTTGAATTAATCGTTTGTATTTTTCGATTTAGATGTTGATGAATTCATATAGTAGTTCAAATAGCCCAATAATGGATCCATTGTCGCAAAATCTTCATTCGCCCACGTCGTCGCAAGGTTCGGTCGGATCTCCTGGCGGTGAAAGTTCGAGTCATCGCGATAGGAGATCGGTACACATACACGCCGAACAAAAACGACGATACAACATCAAAAATGGTTTCGATATGATTCATTCGCTCATACCTCATCTTAATCAGAATCCTAATGCTAAGGTAAGTTTTTTTTGTGGATGAAGAAAAGTTATATAATTGACCAAAAAAAATGAAAAAGAAGGAACCACAGATAACTAAGTATACGATACGCATGCGTAAAACATGACGTTTTCGGCTGGGTGCGTTCTTTTGATTGTATTTTTTGTTTCTGTCTTTTTTTAGTTAAGTAAGGCAGCTATGTTGCAAAAGGGTGCTGAGTATATCAAGCAATTGAGGGAGGAAAGGAATCAAATTAAAACCGAAATGGAATCTCTTCGACAACAAATTGAAAGTTTAAATGCGGCTATTAGGTATGTAAGTGTGAGGGGTTGGCTTTTTTTCTATCCTGTAGAGGTCTCCTCCTCTTCCCTCTGCTTTATTTTCGTTTTTTCCCAATAAATTCGATCCTAGCATCTTCTTTGGTATTCTACGGTGAGTTAAATGGGGCAAAATGTTTTAACGTTTGTTGTTTTTTTGTTAAAGCAATTGTCAATCGATGTTACCCGCCACTGGTGCTCCTGTTTCTCGACGAAGGGATAGTAGAATGCAAGAATTGTTCGATAACTACGTCAAAATGCGTACCATGGAAAATTGGAAATTTTGGATCGTATCCTTTACCAAATATTTTCGTTTTTACTTAAAATTTTGTTGTGAATACATTTCCTTAACATTTTTTTACAGTTCGGTCTCATTTTCAAATGTCTATTGAATTCATTCAATAATTTAGTTTCAAGTTCTAGTCTAGACGATTTGTATCGTTCGACGATGTTGTGGGTGGAACAACATTGCACTCTCGGTGATCTCAGACCAGGTAAGAAACAGAAACAACATTAAACGTTATAAATTTCAACATTTATCAGATTTAAAGTAACAGAACATCCTGATTGACAGTTTTGGTTGTTTTCTGGAGCAGCTCGGACTGACTCTAGTGCACGTTGCACCTGTTCTATTCTACAGATGCTTGACTTTTAGGTTATATGTCAACATGTCAAAAGAATGACAGATCTTATTGATTTAAAGTGACAGAACATCCTGATTGACATATTTGGTTATTTTCTGGAGCAGCTCGGAGTGACTCTAGTGCACGTTGCACTAGTTCTATTCCACAGATGCTTGACTTTTAGGTTATATGTCAAATGAATGACAGATCTTATTACTTTTTCATGTTGAATTCCACAAAGCTACAGTACAGTATATTCACGGATTGTATTTTTAGTCACCAGTTCTTCCTTTCGAGCTCTTTCAGCTTATTTGTGTTGGTGACCAAGAACGATGTTGTTTTTCGAAATTGCGGTTCTTATTTGGTGTTTTTTTTTTGTTTTTAGTGGTTTTAAATTCATTCAGGTACCTGTGTACAAAAACGGAGATTCTTGCCGATCCGGATAAGTTGCCCGAGGAAGCGAGGCAGATGGCAGTAAAACATCAAAACAACATTTAATTTTTTAGAGATTTAAGCTACTTAATTAACAACGGATACAATGTGCTCAAAAAAAAAACGCGCTTTTGTGTTATGTTTAAAAGTTCTATTCATTGGGCGGGAAAGAATTCTTGTATAATTAAAGAGGTTTTGGCGATTGATTTTTAAATTTGTGTTTTTTGTACTTTTGTAACAATCATAAAAAAAATTTCTATTGGGGAATTTATAGAATTGGTTGATGTATTTTCCCGAAAATTTTAATTTATTTATAGCAAAGAAAATTCATCTCGAAAATCTATATGTCCAGACATTGCAAAAAAGTTTAAAGAGCTCTAGCTCCCTTAGAATCAGAATAAACTGAGTTTTATATTTTGCAGTCTTGTGACATCCTGTATATTATTTAATTTCAAATCCCCTTTCAGTACAATTTAACTTTTAAGTATCGCATGTGTTCGATGTGTGTAAAATGAAATTTTGTACAGGATGATCATAAATATTGTTAAACGAACAAATTAGAGGTATATAGGAAGCATTTTCTATTTTAGATCACCCTGTACGAATTATTTTCTTGGTAGTGCCTTAATAAAAAAAAAACGTGATAATTTTTATGTTTACATATTTGTAAAGGGTACTTACATTATAATTTTTTTAGCGTAAATGATTGTTCTATATTTACATTTTATTTTTAATAAATATTGTTTTTTATTTTTTAAAAAGATCTTACTTTATTGTACATCTAAACCTATTAAATGGGTACATTTATTTGAGTCTTATTTATCAGGCAATTCCTCGGGTTATGAATAATCGATGCATAGTAAGTATATACTTTATTAAGAGAAAGCACTTTTACACCACATTTTCAGTACAAAAACTATTTGTCTTTTTTAGTCTTATCTTTATTTGCAGCCAGAACCTCACCAGGCGCAGGATACGGTCTTTGTTGATAAAGAACACCCGAAGCAGTACTATCAGCTCTAGTTTTATTATTTTCCAAACCATCACTCCATCCACCTATAATTAAAAAAAAAAAAACTCAACAAAACACAACAGATTTTTCAAACTTCTTACCTTGAGGTATATCAGAATAAGCAGCTGGATCCATTGGATCAATTTCATCCTTTCTCTTCTTATGTCTTTCTTCTCTGCGTCTTTTTCTATCTTCTCTTTCCTTTTCCCTTTCTCTATCTCTTCTACGATGATTTCTTTCCTCTTCGTCGGAGCTTCTATCTCTTTCACGATCCCTTTCTTTATCTCGTTTGTCGTTCTCCTTTTCTTTTTCCATTCTTTCTTCACGTTCTCTCATTTTAAGTCGATTTTCACGAAGTTTTGCAGCACTTTGGCATTTTATGGATTTTGGATGTTTCGGTGGAAGCCATGAGACAAGATCATTTTCCATGTTCCAGTAATAATACCTACCCCTATAAATATAACTAGTATGTAACTACCTACCTGGAAGTAATTGAATTACTTACGCTCCCTTATCAAATATTTCTGTCCAATTTGAGGGCAATTGATACTTCACTAGTAACTTCTGTATGTTTCTAAAATATTTAGGTTCGGGAGTTTGTACTCCTTTCCAATGATTTTCACACCACGAATTGCATTCATGGTAAATGTTGGATTTATTTGGACAGCTCGAAAAACCTTTGAAATCTTGTTTCTTAACAGGTTCAGATGGTTTTTGTTTAATTTGAATTAAACCTCTTTTGGATAATTTTGCTGCTAAAGCTGGAGGTAACGGCATTGCTTTCAAACAAGAACAACATAAATTAATACATTTGTTTATCAATTTTGTTTTAACTGGTGATAGGTTAAGGTTAGCTTCTTCCTCTTTTTTATAACACAGTAATAGATCAGCCGAACATAGAAATAAATATTTATTTATTTCTGTGGCGCCATTGGGAACTTTCTATTTGTTCCGTGATCAATCTATTACTTGATTTAATCAATTCCATTCAGTTCTTTTATTAGTGTTTTGTGATAGGTGTGTTTAATAAGATGTAAATATTTTTAATAAAGATAGATTATACAAATATCTTACTTAAAGCAGGTAACCTTAAATCTTTCTAATGCATTATGAAATTTTCACTAAAAAACACTTATTTAAATCAAAAGAATTCCACCGTAATTCAAATACAAACGAAACTACGTATACAAAAGGTTATGTAAACAATGTACCCACTTTATAAAGTTCAAAAAGTAGCTATAAATTCATAAATGCTTTTTAAAATACGTTTTTATTTGTTTATATATCAATTGTTTATAAAGAAACGTTTGTTTCAATACTTAATTTCGGTTTCCGTTAAGTCGCATTGAGCTTGGAAGCTATTCCAAAATATCTACTTGAAAGAACTAATTGAAAGTATTCTAAACTAATTATACAAAATAAGTAACTTTGTAATTCTTATTTACTCTTAAACTAGTAGTAGTAGGGCATTGGTAACATGTACATGATTTCAGGTGAAAGAAACATTTTAATGTTCCAACAATGCCTGCTCCAATTCGACCCAAAGGGTCAAACAGTGGAAACAGGACTCCGTCAGTAGCACCAATGTCAGAAAGACAACAGATGGCATTGTTAATGCAGATGACTTCAGGCACTGAACCAGGCTCTAGAAGCCCCAGTTCAAGTTCATCAAGATCTAGAGAACGGAACGAAAGAGGTGAAACTCCATTGCATTTAGCTGCTATTAAGGGGGATGTTGATCAAGTGTGTAAATTGCTGGCACACCGTGCTGACCCTAACGTTGCTGATTTTGCTGGTAATTTTCAGTTTAATAATACTACTACAGCATACAATGCTAGGTGCAGCATATTAATTTACTACCTGGAGTGAGAATTATTTTATTTTATGATATCATTTGCATAAATTTACATTGACAGTTTATCGAAAGATGAATTGACACAGTTGTTTGTTTCTTAAAGCATTAATTTGAAATAAAATAATTGCCAAGGATGAATAAATTTGGATTATAACTTTGGGGCTTTGCAAATTAAACAACATAATTATATATTGCCAGCTGTGTTAGCTTGTTACGTTTCTGCTTAATACATTTTTACCAGTTCACCCATTCTTATCGAGTTTATTTCAGGTTGGACACCGTTGCATGAAGCTTGCAATCATGGTTGGTACGAAGTAGCTTTTCGTTTAGTTCAATCGGGTGCTAATGTGAACGCTCGCGGTTTGGATAACGACACTCCTCTTCACGATGCATCTGTCAACGGCCACATTAAACTTGTCAAATTATTAGTGGAAAGAGGAGCTGATATCTACGCGAAAAATTCAAAAGGAAAAACACCGTTAGATGTCGCTCCTGTGTCGGTCAAGCCTTATTTGCTGAATTCCAGTTTGCCTTTACCAGGTAATTAAGAAATTTTACTTTTAACTGTGTCTGTCCTCATATTTTAATAATATACAGGGGGAGTTGGGAAATTTGACTGATATTTCTTTTGATTATAATTTTTTTGAGAGGTATTTATGGTAAGTACTTGTATTCTGGTGTAAATATAATTTTTTTAATTACCTTACGTTACAGTGGGTAATATTTACGAGCGTTATAAATAATGTATACAAATTCTTACACTGTTGCCACGTTTTTTTCTTTTTTTCTCTATAAGTAGGTACATCAAATAGTGAGTTTTTTTTTAAATATAAAATAAACTGCAGGTGAGGAAGGTTAGTTAATATCCAGAACTGGATTTCGAGGGTAAAACTAAAACATTTCCCTGTGTAATATTTCTTGGATAATTAATTGATAATTACTGCTTTTCTGTGTATTTTGGGAAATTCTGAGGCGTCCGGCAACACTGCACGAAATCCAGTTTTCTCTGCGCGCGAATAATTTCGTTCTCTCTGGCCGCCGCATCGCGAGATCGAGCAAGTGTGTTGTTTGTGTGCAAGTCGTAAAGTAAAACAAAACCATATGATTATAGTATAGCAAAAAAAGCACGGAAAGAGGTGTTCGATATAGGATCGGACACAGACCCAGATGCGTCGGGGAGCGTCCACACAACAACATCACAAAGGTAATATTGGTCGGACGCTAGTTTTAGTTTATTAGAAATAAAATTGAAAAAAAAAAGATGATAATCGTGGAAACTCCCCACACAACTTGTTTTGGTCGTAGATAATCGTGCCGCAATCGTGTTTGTCTTTATTTTCATGGCTGCCTTCTCGATTATTTTCTTGTCTTGAATGTGTGTATTCGTGTTATTGATGTTTTTATTAAAGGGAGCGGGCGTTGTCAAAAAAGCCGGTGTTGCTTTTTTTTTGTGTTTTTGTGAATCGGGTTTTTCAGTTTCGAGAATTTTGACTGGGTAAGGTACACAGTACGATCGTGATCTGGTTTTTAAACACATTTACCTACTTTCTTTTATTTTTGATTGTCTAAGATGATTAGAGAGATTACTGCTGTGTTTAATTTATATACAGGGCGTATATAAAGTATCTAAATGAAATATTTTGAATTTAATAGATGCCTCACTTATATTGATGAACAGATTAGTGTCAAATGATTTTTTTTACACTAATTTTATTTTACACCATTCCTTTTTGGGGTAACGATGTGTCATCAACCAAAAACCTATGTATATACATTTTTTATTGATATGAAAAGTTATTGAAGCCTTTCGTATTATTTAAATATTTTTTTTTACTGCAATTAAATTTACATATTCATTGAAAGTAAACCGAATGCAAATTTTACTGATTATTATAAAATGTACACGCAAATTATTTGAAATGAATAAATAAAACGAACGTTCGGAAAATATACAGGGTGTCCCCAGAGTTCGTACTAATCTTTTTACCAACTTATTAGTATGTTGTATTTTTTTTTATCGTATCAAGATTCAGGATATATTTCACCAACGAAAATTGCTTACATAAACATTTTTGTTTTAAATATTTCAAGGTTAACTTATCTCAATGACACGAATGTGTGTGGTTTTTTGTGTAGGTAATAGACCTCTGTAAATTATACAGGTACATTAAGTCAATCAAGTCTTTATACATTATGTATAAATATAATTCCCAATAGGGAAAACTCTTATCTTTTTCCATATTAATTATCCACAGTAATTTAGAATGTCTCACTAACCGTAATTATTTTTATCTAAAAGTACTAGATTACGTGTATCAACTTTTAAATATAAATCTTATTAAATGATTTCTTAATTAATTTATACAGTGTGATTCGTTAAAGATATATATATGAATTTCAAATTAGAAAATAGTGACACGGGATTTTTCCTTTTGACAGATTCTACATCTGGATCTAGAGCAGTATCTCGCTCTACGAGGGATGACAAAAAAATTACTTCCGGTGGCGAAGCAGCGACTCCCCCAACGGCTACCACTTCCAGTGGCGGCAACAACGTCGTGGGGAGTACGAATAGTACTGCTGCGACGTCGAATAAATCCCAAAAGGACGAACCGATGGACGTGAAGAGTTCGACGGCGTCGGGAACGGCCGTTTCCACGACGCTGCCGTCTGGGACGACTTCGGGAACAGCTACGGAAGATGTATACGAATTTAAATCTTCCAAAGAGGTAAATTTAATTGTTTCACAAATGTAAATATTATTTATATTATTTCAATATACAGGGTGATTCTTCTTCTGACGAACGCAAACAAAATCCTTGTGATAAGACGGAAATGGAAGTGGACGAAGTGGATCCCTTGGGAATAGCTCCTGTGACGACGCAAACTTCGGACGAAACCGCCACAGCTGCTAAAAGAAGTTTTTACGACTCCAACGAGAATCAGGAAGAAGCAGGCAGTACCACCGGTACCGGTGACGAGGAAACAAGAAGGAAGAAGCGCAAAGAAGAGAACGTTAAAGAGGGAAAATCGACCAATCAAAGGAATGCTGGTGAGTGAATTTATTTTTGAAAATTTCATTTTATCATAGGCGTATCATAAAATATTTATTTTTTTGTATAATTTTTCATTTACCATAGGAGTACGTACAATTTTCCAAATAAATAAACCATTTGCAGAAATGTCAATCTATCATAGGCGTGCGATAACATTTTTTTGTAAAAAATTGGATTTCCATGGACGTACCTGAGGGGTTTTCATTTTTTTTGTAACAGCTATATTTCATGGGCGAACGATATTACTTTTTAAAGGGATTTATTTATTAGCGGAAATGTCAATGTATCATAGGCGCACGATAACATTTTTGATGTATGAATTTTTGTTTCCAAAAAATTGATTTTCCATGGACGTACTTAAGGGGTTTTCTTTTTTTTGTAACATAGCTATATTTCATGGGTGGACGATATTATTTTTTAAAGGGTTTATTTATTTGCAAAAATATCCTTCTACCATTGGAGAACGATCAAATTTTTTTCAAGGGGTCAATTTTTATGTCAAAATTTTCGTACCATACACAATATTTAAGGCTTCTAATTTATTTGTGAAATACCCATTTTCCATGAGCGTACTATAAAAATGTTTAAAAAGGGGTTCATTGAGTAAATTTATTTTTGAAAATTTCCTACTATCATGGGCGTATCATAAAATGTTTTTTAATTGGTTGCTTTTAAAAAAAATTCATTTGCCACAGGAGTACAATACAATTTTCCAAAGGGGTTCACTTGTTTGCAGAAATGTCAATCTATCATAGGCGTACGATAACATTTTTGATGTATTCATTTTTTTTGTAAAAAATTGAATTTCCATGGACGTACTTGAGGGGTTTTAATTTTTTTGTAAAATTTCCATATTTCATGGGGAAAGATATTATTTTTTTTTTTAATTTATTTGTAAAATACTCATTTTCCATGAGCGTACTATAAAAATTTTCAAAAGGAGTTCATTGAGTAAACTTATTTTTGTAAAATGTCCTTCTATCATAGGCGTATCATAAAATGTTTATAATTGGTGAGTTTTTTTGTAAAAATTTTTATGTGCCATTGGAGTACGATACAATTTTCCAAAGGGGTTCAGTTATTTGCAGAAATGTCAATCTATCATAGGCGTACTATAACATTTTTGATGTATTCATTTTTTTTCTAAAAAAATTGAACTTCCATGGACGTACTTGAGGGGTTTCCATTTTTTTGCAACATTTCTATATTTCATTGGCGAACGATATTATTTTTTAAAGGGGTTCATTTATTTGCAAAAATATTTTTCCACCATTGGCGAACTCAAATTTTTTTCAAGGGGTCAATTTTTTTGTCAAAATATTCGTACTATACACAACTTTTAAGGGTGTAGTTGTAAAATACTCATTTTCCATGGGCGTACTATAAATTTTTTAAAAGGGGTTCAATTAATTTGAAAAATTCCTTTACCCATGTGCGTACCTACTTACAATTTTTAAAAGGAGTTCATCTTTCGGCGTTTCACTTTTGTTTTGTTTTTAGGACAAAATAAGGGTCAAGGAAATAAACAATCGACCGGAAATCAAGTAAAATCGGGAACATCGAATTCATCCAAAGTTAATTCCGAAAAAAAGAGTCCGTGTTCGAGTCCGAAACCGTCTGTATCCGATCCCGAAGCTGAAGACGGAAAAACCGATTTAAAAGTGAGTAAAATCATTCATTTCTTCTTTGACCTCATCATAAATAAATTTTCTTCCAGGTACCTCCTTTGAAAATAGTAATTCCTCAAACCAATATCACGGAACAAGAAAGCGGAGCTGGACGTAACGGTAAAAATAGCTCGCAACGAATACATCCCGCTCTACCTTACGTCGTACCCAGTTCGTCGAACACGGAAACTACAAACGATAAAGATCCAAACGCAGCTACCAACAATCCGGAAGTTCCGGTGACTGCGGTTAAAGAAGAAAAAAAAGAAGACGCCGAAAACGCTGATGGAGTTAGTCACTTTTATTTTATTTCCCAACTACTCGTTTTATAAATTTTTTTATGTTTCAGACCCAATCGAACGCGGAAGCTGAAACTTCATCCACTTCATCAACCTCAACACCGGCTCCTACCGTTCCAGCACCTCCTCCCGTCGAATTACATCCGAGAAAACGAAAAATGAAACAAAACAAAGAACCCGCACCTCCACCTTCCGATACGCAAGAATCCTCCACAGAAGCTCAAGTACACCCGCACGAACAACCCATCACCAATTGCTACCAACTGTTTTTAAACATTAGAAAACAAGTAAGTAGCTTTTCTTATTGAAACACACTGTATTCTATTTATGTATTTGTTTAGATATCGAAAAGACGTCGAGGATTGTTTCCGGTGCAGCCGAAACCACCGCAAGGTTTCAAGGATTACTTGATGAATAGGTGTACGTACGTTTTGGCCGGCACCGCTCCGACCACGCCCAACATAACCTTCCCGCAATCG
>CAJUYG010000849.1:127534-141607 GCA_910591675.1 Galerucella calmariensis | reverse complement strand
TAAACTTGGTATTCAAATAAAGTTCCTCAATAATAATAAGAGCTCAACCTATTTCTAACTGAATAAATTTACCAAAAAGAAAGTTTGTTCTAAGCAAATATCGATATAAAACCCAAAAATCAAGCGTGTAACTCAATTCTAAGATTCTATAATATCTCAAGGCAGCGGCATTGATTCATATTTCAAAGTAAGTATTCTCTATAAACATTGTGACTATTTGTGTTTCGCGTTAGATGCGGTCCTATAACGTTTTGTATTCGAGAGGTATTGAAAGAATTAAGAATGTGTCTAACATTGCGAATAATTTTTAATCCCCAAAGAACACGCTTCGTCAACTTCGTTTTAATTCACAGCCCACCCTGTGAATGAATTCAAATCGGTTGTCACTAAACCGACGTAAACTTTTTTTTTTCGAAAATCCCTACTCTAATATTCTAATACCCTAATGCCCTTCCACCGTATATACTAGCTGAATTTTTCGCGGTAGAACTTGTTTTGTAAAAAATTTCTTTTAATTACCGACAAAATTGATTTGGCAACGCTGTTGATAATCTTAAAAAGCTTTGTCACATTGTTTATCTCCATATTTAAACTTACTGTTGGTTAAAAATGTTACACTGGATGATTAAGGAATTATGTCCCAATTTACGTAGAAAAATAAAAATATATACAGGGTGTTTGCTCATATGAAATTAGGATGGGCCTTTCCTTTAAAAAAATTTCCTCAGTACACCCCTTTCAGAGATTATCACCTTTAAAAGGTGGTACAGAATTTCAAAAAACTTCAAACTTCAAAAAAACTTAATTTTAGTCACCACCTTTTAAGGGTGATATCTGGGAAAGGAGTGGGCTGAGGAATCACCTCCCGAATTTTGTGGCATGAATTTAGAAAAACCCTGATAAAAATATTAATAAATTTATTTAAAAAAATGATTTCGCGAACTTTTCCAGTTGCCCTCGTATTCTATGGGCTAGAAATTCTAAAATTGGTATTTTCATAAAGTAATACATCGTTTTCTATCTAAGATTAATTAAAATATGTCATAGCCAAGCCCGAAAACATAAAAATAATTAAAAAAGATTTATTCGCGAATTTTTCAGCCCCCCCTCGCATTATCTAGGCTAGAAACTCTAAAATAATTGTTTTTAGGCAGCAATATATCGTTTTATTTCAAGAATAATTGAAATATGTCATAGCTAAGCTTGAAAATATTATATAAAGATATTAATAAATTTATAAAAAATGTTTTCGCGAACTTTTACAGTTCCCCTCGTATTCTATAGGTTAGAAACTCTAAAATTGGTATTTTTATAAAGCAATTCATTGCTTTCTATCAAAAATAATTGAAATATGTCATAAGCAAACCCGAAAACATACAAATATTAAAAAATTTATTAAAAAAAATTAGTTTTCACTAACTTTTTCAGCCCCCTTCGTATTCTATAGGTTGGAAACTCTAAAATCATTATTTTTAAGCAGCAATTCATTGTTTTCTATCAAAAATAATTGAAATATTCCATAACAAACACAAAATTATATCAAAATATTAATAAACTTAATAAAAAACATTTGTTTTCACGAACTTTTTCAGCTTCCCCTCGTACTCTCAAGCCTAGAAACTCTAAAATCATTAGTTTTAAACAGCAATTCATCGTTTGCTATCAATAATAATTGAAATATTCCATAACAAAAATGAAAACATAAAAATATTGATAAATTTAAAAAAAAATTAGTTTTCGCGAACTTTTTCAGCCCCAGTGGCGTAACTAAGGGCCCGCAGGACACGCAGTTGCGGGAGGCCCCGTAGTTTTGGGGGCCCCGGGGACACCAAGCGCCAATACTAAACTAAAAACTCATTACTATACAGACCAAACTCAATATTTTAAATTTAATTTACTTTCAATTAAGTACTATATTTGCAAAGGTGTGGTAAATGGTAGTATGGCAGCACGCAGCACCTACTTCCACTACGAGATATTATTATGAGTTACGCATCCCTCATCTATCTGCTAATGCTAATAAAAATTGACCTCTTTTAAATTTTTTTGAATAAATTTTTAGTTTATTTCATACTTTAGAGATATATTACAAACATGGGGCTAGCACATTTATTTTTATTATTTTCAGAAAACGCTGGTTCATGAATACTCCTTACCCTTTACTTGTAAATACATATACTTATTTGTTAATTTATATAAAGGGCCCAAGTAAAATCCTTGCGGGGGCCCCGGATTTGAAGTTACGCTACTGTTCAGCCCCCTTCGTATTCTCTAGATTAGAAACTTCAAAATTATCATTTTCAAACAGCAATTCATTGTTTTATATAAAGAATAATTGAAATATTTCACAACCAAACCCGAAAACCTAAATAAAGATATTGATAAATTTATTTAAAAAACAAAAATTTGCAGCCCCCTCGTATTAATATAAGTTAGAAGCTTCGTCATTCATATTTTCATACATATATCTGTTGATATCGAGTTTAATTGAACTATATTGTTCCAGCACTCAAAAAAATATATTAAAACATAGTAATTTATATAAAAAAAAATTGTGTCTCTTGAACGATCTTCCTCGACCCATGTAACTCGATCTTAACAAACCGGATTTATTTACCGTGACAGAGCACTTAAAAACTTTTACGGTAAGTTGCTTCTTATTGGTGTGTTGGCCCTTCGTATCTAGGATAGCCCGGCCAAATACACAAATCAAACACTTGACAATATAACCAGCTGCTACCGTGTAGACCTTGTGTTGCCCTACAGAGCACCACATACCCAGCTTTAAAAGCACATTTTGACATTGTGTCAACACGACAAATTACTATTTAAAGAATTAGTCGGTAAATATTTGAACTAGAACAGGACCTCTTCTAATATATAAATATCTTGTTATTTTGCAATTTCTTTTCAAGTATTTTTTTCTCTTTATTTAAAGGTTTTGTTGGAAATAAAATAGGCACGTGGTGTTTATCGTTACTTTAAGGAGAAAAAATTGTTTGTTTCATCATTTTTCGGCCCTTTTTTGTTTCATTAAAATTTGAGAAATACTCCTTTATATTTTATTAAATACGAGGATGTATTGATATCTAGTTAGCTTAGACCAGTTCCATAACTCATTAGAAGTGTCAGTGTGCAGTTGGACGTCAAAAAAGTGAAAGGGTTAAGAGGTAAGCAGATTTACGAAGATATTCTTCCCTTGGTGATCAATGTCCTTCGTCCTCTCCAAGACCTAAGAAGTTTCGTGTCCAAAAATCTGCTGGAAAAGTTCTTACTTCAGTTTTTTGGGATTGCCATGGAGTAATCATGATTGATTTTTTGGATAAAGGTAGAACAATAACCGGAGATTACTATTCGACACTACTGACCACTCTACGGGAAAAAATTAAAGAGAAAAGACGCGGAAAGCTATCCAAAGGTGTTTTGTTTTTGCAGGACAACGCCCCTACACACAAATCTCATGTTGCCATGCAAAAAATTCGTGATTTAGGGTTTGAATTACTAGAACACCCCCCTTATTCACCAGATTTGGCTCCGTCCGACTATCATCTCTTTCCTCAACTGAAAAAAAGTTTAAAAGGTCGTAAATTTTCTTCCAACGAGGAGGTAATAAAAGCTGTGGAGGTCTGGTTTGCAAAGCAAGAAAAAATATGGAATACCATTTTGTTTTTGGGATATAAAAAAAAACTTCACATAAATTAAATCAGTTTAATGTTTTTACTAATCAGTCATACATTTATATGTAGTAATTGACAGCCTTTAATCAAATATACTAGTTATCAAATTCAAATCTAACACAAAAAACAAAATCACAAATGAGTAACCAAATATGGAATAGGTATCCATATATGGAATATAAGCATAAATCAACATAACAATAACAAAAATGGACATTAATATCTTTGAGATGAATTAAATAAATATAATATATTGTGATAAATGAAAGAAGTTAAATAATTACTTGCAAAAATCACAGATCCAAGTATCAAACTCTGGACCAGCACAATCATAATGTGCCCAGAGCCCACACATCAAGCATTTAATTTAATATTCCATAATTAGACACCGACGACTGTCCATATTTGGATTTTTATACTAGCTCAAACTCTTCTAAAAATTTTTTAAAGTCACAATATTTTAAATTTTAAAATTTTCTGCACGACAACAAAACAAAACACGCCTGCCACCCGTGAAGCATTCGCGCAACTGACTCGATGGTGTGGGTGCGATAGTTGGTAGACCGAATGAAACAGAAGATGGTCGAGTGTTGCGTTTCATACTTATAGTCTTAGAGAAATGAAGGCATTCCATATTAGGACACTATTCCATATTTGGTGACTTTTATCTATAAACTCACATTTTGGTAACCTCTGTGTCTTCTGATTTGATACATATGGTTTTGACTATATAGTAATTGATTATTTTCATGTGCCCACTTTTGCAAACAAACAACTTCAAAATAAAATGAATATTTAAAAATTCATTCATACAAATACTATAAATAAGTATATTTGTCAGTAAATTTTTGGTTTTCGGTAGCAGTGTGGTCTCAGTATCGATTACAAACAGTTTAACTGAACAATTGTTAATCTCTTGTTTGTTGACAGGCCCAATATTAGTGGTACCTGGTTACAGAAAAGAGAAAAATAGACCCCACACGAGGGACACACCTCTATAGCGCTCTTCTGTGATGTCTATAACTAAGGGTGGCTTTGTCCCGCACCCTTCTACGTTTAAATTTTGGCCACTAAACGTTGCCGTTGACAGCCCTATCAACTTTTATTTTGCAATTTGTTATGTATACGAGGGAACGTCGAACATATTGGTGGATATATTATAAAAAATTACTATATTTCATTTTACTACATTTTTTTTTTGGTTTTATATAACATTTTAAAATATATTCTGTTCAGATTTTATTTACGCCCGATGTAAATAAAAACTCGTGGGTAGTTAAATTGAGCATTTTTTGAAATAAATTTGAATAAAATCAAAAATTATTACAGTTAAATCGGTTTTATTTGAAGAAAAAAATAGGAAAGTACAATCCTTTTTCCAAGTAAAGACATACCAGCTGTGGTAGGTATTAACAATTAACATAAATCTCAAGTTACACTCTTAAACTTAACGAGATTTATTTTTTGAAAAAGTTATGACGGATAAAAGAGCACGCTAGATTGAGTAAAGCGCCTTTTCGGACTTTACCGACCAATTTTATTTAGTGTTCTCTTTGTGCGAATCTATTCAAACTTATTTTTTCCATCTTAAAATTCATACCCGTACAACCATTGGCGTAGGAATACGTGCATTTGTCACAGGGGTTTGGAAAAAATTTATTATAATAAGTTAGGTTATACCAAGATCATTAAAAATGTTTGTCGAATTTATAAAATGACGTTGATAAACATCCAATAATAGGTATAATTCCAACTTTAGAGCCTTATAGCGCCTTCTCTATCTGTAGAGTATGGAGGGTGAGTGTAGGCTCACAGCACTTAGGCCACATGTATCCCATTGTACATCCTCCCGAGGAGTTGACCTTCTAGGTCATCGTACATCCTGTTCTTCCCAGGAAGGTGGACAGGTCACTAGTAGACATCTCCTTTTATATCGGCAGGTTATACGGAATTAAGCAACAAGGAGGGATGGGATCCAAATACCATTACCATGGGATCCAAATACCATTACCAAACTTGGAAAGAATGCCATTCAATGGTACACAGACGGCTCAAAAGCAATAGAAAGAACTGGGATAGGAGTGTTCGGGCCAGGAACCAAACACTCTGAATGCTTGGGATTGGGAAAACCCCCAAGTATCTTTCAAGCGGAAATCCACGCCATAAGAAAGTACGCCCAGTTCAATATTGATAAATGATACAGAAGACAAAGGATTATCATAATGTCGGAAAGTCAAGCAGCCATTAAAGCACTGAGCTCTTGTGTAATTAGTTCCAAAATGGTGCGGGAATGCCTAGACAAACTGAAAGAACTAGGCGAGAATAATGGATTCCAGGACACACTGGAATAGAAGGAAATGAAATAGCAGATGAACTAGCAAAAAGGGGGACTAAAATACCTTACTGGGGCCTGAACCCTTTGCGGAATCAGCCCCAATGTAATATTGGAATAAATAGGTAAAGCCGAGAAAAAGAGAAGATCTGACCATTGGAAAGATCTAGTAGGTCTTATACAATCAAATACTCTTCTGGTTGACTACAACCTGTTGGGATCAAATGAATGCATAAATAAAAGTAAAACTGCGCTAAGAGTTTCAACAGGGATCCTAACGGGACATTGTCGCCTGAATGGACACCTGTAAAAGCTCAAAATAGTGGAGGAAGAAGAATGCAGATTTCGTGGCATGGAAAAAAAACCTCCATCCACATCCTCTGCTATGCTAAAACTAAGCAAGGTTCAAAGACTTGCATGCATTGGCATTACAGGGGCAATGAGGACCACTCCTACAGCGGCACTGGAGACAATGCTAGACCTTCCTCCGCTAAATTGTGTCATAATGTGCGAAGCAAGGTCAGCACTAACCCGACTGGAAAAAGCATCAGACCATGACGTCGCACATGGGAGAGGACACACAGAGATAAAGCATATGGATGATGACATTTTCAAAATGCCAACAGACCACATGACCACCAGATATATCTTTCGCAAGAACTTCGAGATTGTCATCGAAAATCGAAAGGAGCTTGAGGAAGAGAACGCACCACCACTCAATAGAGCGAATAATGAACTGATCTGGTATATAAACGGATCAAAAAATGAGCTCGGCACCGGAGCGGGCATATACAGCAAGACGAGTATCAAATCTTAAGGACACTCTAGTACTAGCCCCGATATAACACGTTGTCTGTTCAAGGCTAATAGGGCTTGTCTACTACTTTATAGCCTTATAGCTCGTTAAAAAATATGTATTATAAAATACTATAATTATTTTTAGTCTTTCTACCAGATTTAATAGAAAAATTAATAATTTCCATGAATCCCTTTTAAATTTTTATCATTCTACGCTTGTGTTGGAAAAATTTAAAATATATATATTTTCAGATTAGCCTGATTTGGAACCTACATCAGAAACTGTTAAATCCAGAACGATTCCTTCTTTCATACGGCCACTTTAATCCATATTGCCGGATTAAACTGGGATTTAGTTCTCAACCCTACGACTATATATAGCTTAACCTGAATTTCGCAGTCGCATCTGGTATTGGTGCATTTTTCGACCTCCATCAAATAATACAACAATGACCTGCTTTTATTGTACATGGGATTATTTTTAATAATTTCCGAAACTTGTATTGTCTGCCTTATGTTATTGTTCCTTTAATACAAGATTTTTTTGTCAACTTTATAAGATGTTCATTTTGTGTGGGATTTTTATATTAAATGGATTTTTATAATGTAATCTGAACCAAAAAACCATTAAAATGGGACCACTTAAAGTTATATTTAAAAAAAATAAACAATATAAAAGTCCAGCCCTGTGATAAAAGAAAGAAGGGAAAAGCCGTCTCTGTAGATTTTTTAATTTAATTAATAAAAGGTCATCAACTAGATCACGTTTGCCGAAGTCAAGGTGATTCCATAACATAAACAAACAAGAAAATTGATATTTTTTCTTCCATAGCATAATATAAGCAGCAAATTTATTATTTAAATATTATAATCTTAGTAATAAAACCTCTAGAAATGGGGATTTACAGTTTATACTTTGTATGTATATAATCTCAAAGATATTTGATATACTTTGACAGTTGTATCTTTCCTTTCAACAGAATGTGGTACATCCAGTTAGCTGTGATTTATCTTTGGTTTTACAAGGATACTTTGGCACAATCAGGTAATTATTTAACAACCTTATTGTTCATCTTTTTCTTGATAATTATTAATACTATTTATTTATATTACATCAATTAGATTGGCCGGCTGATTGTCCAGAAATAGTTTCAAAGTCCAAATGGCAAGGACTTCAAGCAGTTGCAGTTGATTATGTTATTATACCAGTTACAAAAGTTGTTATACATCATACTGTAACTCCCAAATGTCAAACACAAGAAGCTTGTTGTTCTATTGTAAAAGGAATACAAAATTTCCATATGGAAAACATGGAGTTTCATGATATTGGATATAAGTAAGTTAAAATGATGAACTACACATTAAATAATCAATCTAAATTTCAACTCATGCACATTGATTGTTAAATTTGAAATTTGTATTTTTCCAGCTTCCTTGTTGGCGACGATGGAAGAATATATGAAGGAGCAGGTTGGCATAAAGTAGGAGCACACACCAGAGGATACAACAAAAATTCTCTAGGTCTCGCTTTTATAGGAAATTTTGCAGGTTGGAAAATGAATTAATTAGATTATGTTGTTTTATTCCAACGAATTTTTTACTTGTTACAGTTGAAAGACCTAGTAGAGTTATTATAAACGCTGCCAAAAAGTTTTTAGAATGTGGGGTAGGGATAGGTGAGCTATCCAATGATTATATAGTATTTGGAGCTAGACAAGTCAGTCAAACATCAAGCCCAGGATTATATTTATACAACGACTTAATAACCTGGCCAAATTTCTCAAGACAACCTAATAGTACAAAAACTACATAAGGAAAGGATATCATAAGTTAAAAAATGCTTCGTACTAAAATATAATCAACCTACCTGGATGCTATAGGGATCTGCGATTAATATGTTTTATAACATTGAGATTTTTATTAAACATGTAATATACCTAAGCTTTTTATATATTATAACGTTTAATTCAACGAAAGATTTCTTAAATTTACATGACTCACCTTTAGGGTCTTGGTGAACCTACATCTTATCTAGAGTCTCGTGGGTGGGTAAGACAAAGTCAAATTTAGGAAATAAATGTTTTGTAAATTACACATCACTGATAAATTAAATTGTAAACTTTTTTCACTACGTAACTAACCTCGGAATTCACACCATTTTTTGGAGCGGAATTTTTTTTAAACCGCCAAATTTGCAGTAGAGCAAACTTAACCTATTAAAAATAGATCAACTACGGGGTATGCAACCCTTTATACGGGCGCGCCTTAGGTGTGTTGCCTAGATAGAAACTAACTTTTTCATTTTTATATTTGAAATTAATGAATTGTTTATTATTATGAAAAATAAAGGGATAATAAATGTGAATAATAAAAAACATAGATTTGACGTTATAATTAATTTATTTAAAATAGGCCAGTCTTGTTTAATAAAATAATACAACAGATTTTTTAATCAGTTGTATATTGTGATGTTACATAATACTCCACAAACAATTGCTTTTCATCGGAGCTAATAACAAGCTGTAGTCCTAGTAATCCTGAATCTTCTGTAGATATAGCTACTTTATCTGCGCAAATTACACATCACTGATAAATTAAATTGTAAACTTTTTTCACTACGTAATTAACCTCGGAATTCACACAATTTTTGTTTTATGATAAACGGAATTTTTTTAAACCGCCAAATTTACAGTAGAGCAAACTTAACCTATTAAAAATAGATCAACTACGGGTTATGCAACCCTTTATACAGACTCGCGTTAGGTGTGTTGCCTAGATAGAAACTAACTTTTTAATGCTTATATTCGAAATTAATAAATATAGGAAACATTTGTATATATTTGTGAAAAATAAAGGGATAATAAATGTGAATAATAAAAAACATAGATTTGACGTTATAATTAATTTATTTGAAATAGACCAGTCTTTATAGTAATAAAATAATACAACAGATTTTTTAATCAGTTGTACATTGTGATGTTACATAATACTCCACAAACAATTGCTTTTCATCGGAGCTAATAACAAGCTGTAATCCTAGTAATCCTGAATCTCCTGTAGATATAGCTACTTTATCTGCGTAAGCCATAACTTTAAGAATCATTCGAATATTAGTAAAACAATAAACTGCCGATGTAGTTTTTTTACACTGAAATGAGGTAACAGCATCAGTATTCTTGGAAATACTTACTTCGGACTTGCCCTAAAATTAGAAATATTTTCACCTTTTTCATGTAAAAATATCAAAAACCTACTGCAATTCCTGTGGCTGTTAGTGTAAAATATGGAGGATCTGGGCTTAGCATAACTTTTAATTCGTCTGCAGAATTATTCAATCTGTTAAGAAGTTCCGATAAAATATCTGCATTAATAACTAATTTATTAACACTGCATTCATCTGCTAAGCTGACATCGTTAAAATCATCAACATTCATAGTTCGGATTTCACAATCTATTGTAATATTTTCCTCTATATGATTCATTCTAAAATAAATTCTATTAACCATTAATTCGATGTATGAATAATAAACTTACACTATACAGAGTGGTGCTCCAACATGAGCATAAGATAATTTAAAACTTGGACTTCCTTCATCTCCAAAAATGTTCAATATATCAACTAATACTTTTAAACTTATCTTAAACATTACATCTTCATTTTCATCTACATTGTAACTTGTGAACAGCGAATTTGGAATGTAAACTGATGTTTCTACACACTTCATTTCATCTAAGGTAAATTTGAGCCCCTCTGTCATAGGCCGAAGAATAACATACTACAAATCAAAAACTATTGAAATTGTGAATAAGTAAAGTAAATTACTTACGTCTTTCACTGCTATTGCTCTCAGTACATTGTGAATTATTCGAAAATCTATTATTTCCGCCGAAAATAACATTGTTTATGATCATTGCTATTGTATTTAAATTGATATTTTCCTATGTGTATTGTGTTTTCTATGGACTATGGTAAGCTCTATAAAAAAGAAGATGAATTAGTGCTGAAGAGCGTACAAGAAGAATATTTTTATGTCTGATCACTTCTATTGTAGTATTCAGCAATCAGTATAGCTATCGCATACAAGTAGAGAGCAATAAAAAGAGAAAGATCATATTTTGTAATGCGCATGACCGTAATTTTCTCACGAAACAAACTGCGCGCTGGCTGACAGAGGAGGAAAAGTTAGCGGAGCAAACGTGTGGTTCTAGCCTTCAAGATGGCTACAAACGACAGTAAAGCTCCGCTACGAACTGTTAAAAGAGTACAATTTGGGATACTTAGTCCTGATGAAATTGTAAGTAAATTGCACTTAAATCGACTCTCCACAAATTGGTGATATTTACAATTCCTGAAATATACTATTTGAATGGGAAATTGGTGTTGTTATTTTGACTTGGTGTTTGGCCTCATCCATTTTGTTGGTGATTTATAAAATAAATTTCATCGAATTCGGTGCTTCGAAATGAAAGTTACATAGTGAAATATACTTTTGATAATCATTTTAAACTTTTAACAATTCATACATACCGTAATATGAATTTGGAAATATGTTTCCCAAGTGATGATCGAAAACTGCACATGCGCCCAGCTGTTATAGTTTGTGCAATGTTTTTCCCAATATTTTAATATATGCAAATAATTAAACAGTAAATATTAATATTTACGTTATGTAGAGATCAAATAAATGTAGTTTTAGAAGTAAAGAGTATTACTCCAAATTTGAATCGGAAATTCAGTTTGTTTTCGTTCAGTAAAATATGTTAAAACTTCTGTAGTAAGCTCCCTGATATTCCATGAGAAATATACTTAAGTTTTGAATGGAAAATATTTGTTTTTAGCGACGTATGTCAGTTACTGAAGGGGGTATCCGCTTTCCTGAAACAATGGAAGCTGGTCGCCCTAAACTATGTGGACTTATGGACCCCAGACAAGGAGTTATAGACCGAAGTTCCAGATGCCAGACTTGTGCTGGTAACATGACAGAATGTCCAGGGCATTTTGGTCATATAGAATTAGCCAAACCTGTATTTCATGTTGGATTTGTTACAAAAACTATAAAAATTCTAAGATGCGTTTGCTTTTTTTGCAGTAAATTGTTAGTTAGTCCTGTAAGTAGAAAATAATTATTTTTAAAATTACATTATATCATAAATTATTTATTAGAATAATCCAAAAATTAAAGAAGTAGTTATGAAATCCAAGGGACAACCTCGAAAACGTCTAGCCTTTGTTTATGATCTTTGTAAAGGTAAAAATATATGTGAAGGTGGTGATGAAATGGATGTAGGCAAAGAAGGAGACGATCCCAATAAAAAAGCCGGCCATGGAGGTTGTGGTCGCTATCAACCAAGCATAAGGTTAGTTTTAAACACATTTTACATTATTTATTCATACTAATTTTGTTGATAGACGTTCTGGTTTGGATTTAACTGCTGAATGGAAACATGTCAACGAAGATACACAAGAAAAAAAGATTGCTTTATCAGCCGAAAGAGTTTGGGAAATTTTAAAACACATAATAGACGAAGAATGTTTTATTCTTGGTATGGACCCTAAATTTGCCAGACCTGATTGGATGATTGTTACGGTATTTATTTATTTATTTATAATACACTTTAACAACTTTTTTTAATAAAATTTTTTGTAGGTTTTACCTGTACCTCCATTATCTGTTCGTCCTGCTGTAGTTATGTTTGGTTCTGCGAGAAATCAAGATGATATAACTCACAAATTAGCTGATATTATAAAATCAAATAACGAGCTACAAAAAAATGAAGCTGCAGGAGCAGCTGCACACATTATTACCGAAAATATTAAAATGTTACAGTTTCATGTAGCTACTTTAGTAGATAACGATATGCCAGGAATGCCGAGGTAATAATAATTTAATTAATAAGTGGAAATTTTTAAATATATATTTTTCTTTTTAGAGCAATGCAGAAATCGGGAAAACCTTTGAAAGCTATTAAAGCGAGATTAAAAGGAAAAGAAGGGAGGATTCGAGGTAATCTTATGGGTAAACGTGTAGATTTTTCTGCAAGAACTGTAATTACACCAGATCCAAATTTACGTATCGATCAAGTAGGAGTACCTAGAAGTGTTGCACAAAATATGACTTTTCCTGAAATCGTGACTCCATTTAATTTCGATAAGTAAGTAAAATGAGGTGAATATCTTTATAGCTGAGTGCACATGAATAGAAAGAAATAGAAAGAAAACATTGTTGTATTCTGTGTGAAAATTAAAAAAAAAAAAATAAATAAAAAAAATTTTGCAAAAAAAAAATAAATAAAAAAAATTTTGCAAAAAAAAATTACAAAATTATAAAAAAAATTGTGACGACTCCTTTTAATTTCGATAAGTAAGTAAAATGAGGTGAATATCTTTATAGCTGAGTACACTGAGTACACATGACTAGAAAGTCAAAAAAACATTGTTGTATTCTGTGTAAAAATTAAAAAAAAATAAATAAAAATTAAAAAAAAATAAAAATAGAAAAATAAAAAAAAATTGGAAAAAAAATGAAAAAAAGTTAAAAAAAAGAAAATTTAAAAAATTGAAATGTTTACACAGAATACAACAATGTTTTCTTGACTTTCTAGTCATGTGTACTCAGCTATAAAGCTTTAAAAATTAAAAAAAAAATTAAAAAAAATTGAAAAAAAAAATAAAAAATTAAAATTTTAAAAATCAAAATACAACACAGAAGACAACGTATTCTTGCTAAAGGTGAATATCTTTATAGCTGAGTACACATGACTAGAAAGTCAAGAAAACATATTTGTATTCTGTGTAAAAATTTAAAAAAAAAATGAAAATAAAAAAAATTTGAAAATTGTAAAAAAAATTAAAAAATGAAAAGAAATTAAAAAAATTTAAATTTCTACACTGAATACAACAATGTTTTCTTGACTAAAGGTGAATATTTTATTTTAATTTTTTCAATTCATTTAAAAATTTTTTTTTCAAATCTTTATTTTTTATTCTAATTTTTTTTTTCAATTTTCATTTTTTTTTCAAATTTTTACACAGAATACAACAATGTTTTCTTGACTTTCTAGTCATGTGTACTCAGCTATAAAGCTTTAAAAATTGAAATAAAAAATTTAAAAAAATAATTTGAAAAAAAATTAAAAATAAAAATTAAAAAAAATTGAAAATGGTGAATATCTTTATAGCTGAGTACACATGACTAAAGAAAAAGTCAAGAAAACATTGTTGTATTCTGTGTAAAAATTGAAAAAAATAAATAAAAATAAAAAAAA